>JAODAL010015166.1:0-84869 GCA_025379985.1 Phyllomedusa bahiana | reverse complement strand
CGCCCCCACGCCCGCATGCGGGGGGGGCGGTGCCGCTAGTGCGGGGGCCCGGGGTGTGCCGGACCCGGGACGGGGGTCGCGGGCCCACCCGTGACAATCCTTTTTTCCGAATATCTTCCAAGGCACCACAATTCAAAGGTGGTAAGAGGTCTGTGCACCACAAAGGTGCACTTCCATTTAGAGTATAAGCTACACAGCTGGTAGTGGTGAAGTCTCGCCAGCCCCCCGGGGTTGGTATCGTTTGAACGCAAAGCATCGTAGTCCCTCAAAGCACTCGAGGTAATAACCCAGTCGAGGACTGAGGAGGCAGCCCCAGGCCCCACCATTCGAGCCAGGGCCGTGGAGAGATGACCAGGGACGTCTGGGTTGCCTAAGACCGGAGTGCATGGGCCGCCCGCTGTGAACAAGCCCCTGCCCACTGCATATGACCTAAGAGCAAGGACCGAGGTTTGGGCAATCAGCGGGACCTGTGAGAGCTGTCTCCTTGATAGCAATAGGGGCGGCAACCAGGGAAGAGCTGTGGTAGGAGCTCCATACTGCAGATTCTCAAGGTGGACCCAAAGTTTGCTGGGGACATCCCTGAAGCAATCCAAAGTTCTCACTGCCACCGCAGCCAGGTAGTAGGCTTGGAAGTCAGGCAATGCGAGGCCCTCTTCCGCTTTGGGCCTTGTCAATGTGGACTCAGCTATTCTGGGTCTGCCCCCCGCCCACACAAAACGGGTCATTGATTTACGAAGGGTTTTAAAGAAGGACCTCGGGAGCAGGATAGGTATTGCCTGAAACAGGTACAATAACCTGGGCAAGATATTCATCTTCAATATATTAATACGTCCTAACCACGAAAAGTCCTTTCTATCCCACTTCGTAAGATCCTGTTTAAACCTAGAGATTAAAGGAGCAAAATTTAAATAAAAAATCCTGTCTGGGTTCGAGGGCACATTGATCCCCAGGTACCTAAAGGAGGAATCCTCCCAAGAGAGGGGGAAAGCAGCCCTCAGGGAGGACAGGTCAGCTTGCGGAATGTGGAAGCCCATGGCGGAGCTCTTTGCCATATTTATTTTGTGGTTACTATATCGGCTATATTCTTCCAGTACCTCCAGGGCTGCGGGAAGAGAAGAGACAGGGTTTCCAAGATATAAAAGCAGATCATCAGCAAAGGCCGAGCATTTAAAGGAGCGACCTCGTATCTGTATCCCTTGAACTCTAGGGTCATTCCACAGCGCCTGTAGCAGGTGTTCCATAGCCAGAACGTATAGTATGGGGGAGAGGGGACAACCCTGCCTGGTGCCATTTCCAATAGACAGGGGAGCAGACAAAACCCCATTAACTCGAACCTGTGCCTGGCTGGAGTTGTATAGGGCCATCACTCTACCTATCATAACTGGGCCCAGACCCAGTGACTCCAGAACGCCTTTTAAGAATGGCCACGCGACCCTGTCGAAGGCCTTCTCAGCGTCCAAAGACAGGAGAAGACACTGGATGTTTTGGGAGCGGACATGATGCATCAGGGAAAATGTCTTCAGTGTATTGTCTCTCGCCTCCCTGGAAGGGACGAAGCCCACCTGATCCGGGTGAACAATTGTGTCGAGGAGCGGATTGATTGATTAACTTAGCGAAGAGCTTCGCGTCCGAGTTAATCAGGGAAATAGGGCGGTAATTCTGGCATCGCGAGGGGTCCTTACCCTCTTTTGGGATTACCACAATATGAGCCCTCAAGAAAGCCGGGTTGAAGGGGGACCCCTCAGATGCAGAATTGAACGCCCTAAGAAGAGGACGAGTCAATTCCGACTGGAGTGTCTTGTAAAAAAGAGCCATATATCCATCCGGCCCCGGGCACTTGCCAGAGGGTAGTGCTCTTATAGCCGCGGCCAGCTCCTCTTCGGAGAATGGTTCCTCCAGGGAGGCGAGAGAGTCTTCCGGGAGGGGAGGAAGGGCAGTTCTGGACAGATGAGACTGAAGCGAGGCTACCTGAGCTTCCGGAGAGGGAAGGTTATAGAGTTGGGAGTAGAATTCATGGAAAACTTTTAGAATGTCGTCCGTTAAGTGGGCAACCCGACCCGACGAGGTCTTGATATGGGGAACAAATAAAGCGGCCCTTCTATCCTTTAGTGCGCGAGCCAGGAACCTACCCGGCTTATTGCACCAGGTATAGAATGAACTGGAGCAAAGTTGTCTATACCTTTTGTGCCTGTGCTCCATGAGCTGCAGGATGTCATGACGGGTCTGAATGATAGCTCTCAAGTCCGTCTCCAGACCCCATGCCTTATGGGCCGT
This sequence comes from Phyllomedusa bahiana, assembly GCA_025379985.1. Lineage (NCBI taxonomy): Eukaryota > Metazoa > Chordata > Amphibia > Anura > Hylidae > Phyllomedusa > Phyllomedusa bahiana. The sequence continues at coordinate 82,595 of JAODAL010015166.1, read as the reverse complement.
TTCCAGGGAAGCCAAACGTGCTAAAAGGCCCCGAAGCTTGGCAGCAGCCTCCCTCTTTAGGCGCGAGCCGTGCTTGATCAACCCCCCTCTGAGGGTGCACTTCAGTGCTTCCCACTGAATCGGAGGAGGAGTAGGGTCGTTCAGATGAGCGGAAAGGAAGGTGTCCGTTGTGTGCTGCAGATCCCGCAGACAGAGAGAGTCTGCCAGGAGCGTTTCATTCAGTCTCCACGAAAAGACCTGCTTGGTATGGTGTGGCAAGGCCAGGTCACAGTGAATTGGGGCATGGTCGGAGTGAAGAATACTGCCTATAGAGGCCGACACCACACAACGGAGGAGGGAATGCTGTGGGAAAAAATAGTCTATACGAATGTAGGAATTGTGTGGAGGGGAATAGAACGTATAGTCCCGATCTTGCGGGTGCATTATCCGCCACAGGTCGACCAGCTGCATATCGTGCAATAGCTTTTTAATTCTATTTAGGGTGTGATAAGGCACCGATGACCGACCCAATGAGGTGTCCACTGTAGGGTTCAACGCCAGATTCAAATCGCTCCCCAGCACAATCTGGCCCTGGGCAAAATTCAGAAGGTCATCCAGCGTCTTAGCCAGAAATGACAACTGCCCCGTGTTGGGCGTGTATATGTTTGCTAGTGTGTAAACCTGACCTTGTAGGGCAATTTTCACGAACAGGACTCTAGCGTCGGCATCCCGATACAAGTCTATAATCGTGACAGGTAGTGTTTTATGGAAGAAGATGGCTACTCCCCGAACCTTAGCGGCAGAGCTACTGTTGTGGCACCAGGCAGGAAAGTACCTATTGCGGTAGGAGAGGAGATGAGTCTCCTGGAGAAAGACAATGTGTGACTTCTGCTTGTGGAGGTGATATAAGACCTGAGAACGTTTTTCGGGGGAGTTAAATCCTTTCACGTTGAGGGACGTGACACGAATGTTCGTCATGTGGAGTCCCAAATAGTGAATTGTAAGCAACTCCCCCAGTAATCAAGAAGTGCAGTGTTCCATCGAGCCAGCCAGCGCGCCAAACTCAAACGGCTAGTAAATAACACACAATAAAAAGAAAACAGCCTAAGAGAAAGAGGCCAAGTAACTAACAAGTGCAGATATCTAACTGCAACAGCCCAGTGGGTGACCCCGGGGGCCAAGTCTACACGGGGGGTTTTGCTATGAAGAGAGCAAGAGAGAGAGAGAGACAGGGTGCAGGGGCAGAAGAGGGAGAAAGAGGGTTGCATTGCCGCAAAAAAAACGCAGGAATACTCCCTCTGGGGGTACAGGGAAAAATGTGCGGAGGGGGGGATCCCCCCCGACCTCCCCCCCCCTCTCCCAAGGGGTCCCAGGCAGGCGAGAGTCAGGGTAAGGACTCGCGGAGCAGGGCAAAATAGATACAAACAGGGGGGGGGGGGGTGGAGACACCCCCAGCCGGGGCTGGGACCAGCAAATTAAATTAAATGAACAGCAGTAGGAAACCATCAGAATTAAGGCAGAAAATATTGTGCAATTACTTCGCTAAGAAACATCACATTTATGCCGAGAAAGAGATATGAGAGACACTTGGTGGTGTGGGCACTAGGAAGAGGGGTGAAAACATTACAATAGTGAGGTTAGACCTGACTAGGAGTTGACCTGTCACGGAGAAAGTCCCGGGCCATGAGTGGACAGATCCTCAGCGGTGTGGTCTGCTCCTTGGTGGTTGACTGTCCGCACTACCTCGGCGACGACGAGGCCTCTGGGGCAGCGAGGTGACCAGCTGGGTACGCAGTCTCTGATTGTCCTGCAGCCGCGGCGAGGCAGCAGACGGATCCACGGACATTGCTGAGGGCCAGTCCGGGAGTGCCACCTTCGGCAAGTCCAAGGAGGAGGCAGAAGAGGGCAGGTCCTCAATTGATCGAAAGGTGAGGATTCCTCCCCGATGATTAACCTGGAGTGCAAAGGGGAATCCCCACCTATAAGGAATATTTTTGGCTTGGAGGACAGACAGGAGGGGCTTGAGCGCAGCTCTCATACGCAGAGTGCGTCGAGACAAATCAGGGAATAAGCTCAGATGGAGGCCCTCGTACTCAATGTGCTGCATAAGACGAGCTTTGCGCATCAGTTCCTCCTTAACAATGAAGCGGTGGATCCTGCAGATAACGTCCCGCGGTCGGGCGGGATCCCCGCTCTGCGGGCGAAGCGCTCTATGAGCCCTATCGAATTCAATAAAAGTCTCCTCGGGACGCCCCAAGATGTAGTTAAACAATTTGGTTAGGGTGGTAGTAAGATCGCCCGGTTTGACAGATTCAGGTAAGCCCCGCAGCCGGACATTGTTACGATGACTCCGGTTCTCCAGATCGTCCATGTGAGAGAAGAGCTGAAGTTCTCGCGTGCCTTGTTCCTTCAGAGAGGATTGCAGCGAGGAAACCAGGGTAGTAGTCGACTCTTGAACTTTTTCGAGTTGGCGGACTCGGATTTGGAGATCTGCGACGTTAGATTGCACTGGGCGCAACTCCTGTCTCCAAGATTGCTGCATCTCCCTCGCCAAAAGATGGAGATCCTGTTTTGACGGCAGGAAGGGTGCACCGCCAGGGTGTGAGCTGCATCCTCAGGGGGGAGCAGGTTCGGCATCTGAGAGGAGGGTGTCTCCAAAGGCCCACGAGAGGAGGAAGACAGGAGTCCACAGGCATCCCCCTGGTGCGGGGGGCTGGCACCCCAGTTAGAGGAGTTGGGGCTGGAGGCCCATGTTGCAGCATCTCGGCTTGGGCTGTTAATTTGGGCGCAGGTGCCGCCCGAGGGGACCATCGGGGTCAGAGCGGCAGGAAGGCCCCCAATACCAGGCACCGAAGGCAAGGAGCCTGAGTCCCCACTCCTCGCCCCCGAGGCCTCGCCAACGCCCCAAGCCATGGCGGCCCCCCCCAAGACTATACACACCCTCTGGGTCTTCCATCATTAGGGGGCTAGAAATGCGGATGGTGTCCTCCAATGGGTCTGTTATGGGGGTCACCCCAGAAGAGCAGCGTCTATCTCTAGGCGGAGGATGACAGTCCAACGCAGAGCCTTCCGGCTCTTCTGGTGCCGAATGGACCACCAGTTTAATGTCCCTCTGCACCAGGCCAAAGTCCATCAGGTCAGTAGAAGGGCTAGACCCGGGCATTCTCCCATCTGCTAGGGGGCTCAGAGGATCTAGACCCTCCGAGGAAGGTGATCCTCGGCTCCTGTCCTCACATGAACGGTGTTGCGGCTCTGGCAGGTCCATGCGCGGCGGCCATAGGGCCCAGTTCTCAGGTCCTTCGGCCGTATCTTGGGGGTTCTCTGCAGCCCAGTTGTGGGAGATATTGAGTGAAGTATGCGCTCCATGCTCCACCTGCATGGTGGGAGATGCAGTCCCTAAAGTGGAGGGGGCTGCGGCTCCTGTCCGCTGTGATGACCGTGGCTCCCTGTTCACTGCCGGCCCGGGAGTGTCATCAGCTAGGACCACAGCGGGGGATCGCCGAGTTCCCCTCCCGCACTGACCTGACTGCGGTGGCCTCGCGGGTCCATGCTGCGGGCGCGGAGTTGTCTCTCCTCTCGAGGCCGGCGCCGTGGGTCCGGTGCGCTGAGTCTGGAGTGCAGGCGGGTCGGACATTGCTCCCGCATCCCGCGGGTCTTTTCTCGGCCTCTGGGGTCCCGACGAGGAATGACCCTTTTCTGTAGCTGACGGGACTGCAGCGAGAGGTCTCGGTTGAGTGTCCCGCTCCGTCCCGGCCGAGCAACAAGATGGGCGCCTGAAGCGCGGGAAGGAGAGCCGTCCTCTCTTAAGTGCTGCAGGGGAGCAAAAAAGTTCTGGATAGAGAGGCCCGACGGTTCCGGAGCTGGTCCAGAGGCAGTGGGAGGTTTTTTGTTCTTACTCTTGCCCATCTTGAGGGTCTCCAGCCTCAGAATATGCTATTACCTCCGGAGGAGCTCCTGCTCAACACGTCCTGCTTCTTACATGGTAAGTCACGCCTCCGGGGGAAATATTTTTTATTGCTTGCATTTATTAAAAGTGATGTTTTAAAGGGAAGGTGTCATCAAAAAATGAGTCATTGTTTAAGTCACATTTTTATGTTAAACACAATTTTTTAGGAATTTTTGGTTGTTTTTTTTCCCCCAAGATTTATTTATACCCAGGGCTGTATCTAGAAAAAGGGGGCATCCTCTACGTCTTGAGGAACGAAAGTTTCTACATAAACATAGAAAGGGATTCTTTACTGTAAGAGCAGTGAGACTGGAATTCTCTGCCAGAGGAACTTGTCCTGCTGAATTCACTAACAGAGTTCAAAAATGGTTTAGATGCATTTCTGGAGCATAATAATATAACAAGTTATAGTGACCAGGATTCAGGAGAGGGGTCATTTATCCAGGGATTTTTCTGATTGCCAGATTGGAGTCAGGAAGGAATTTTTCCCTAAAATGAGGACAATTGGCTTCTACCTCATTGGGGGTTTTTGCCTTCCTCTGGATCAACACCTTAGCACAACAGGCTGAACTGGATGGACGTCTCGTCTTTTTTCGGCCTTACAAACTATGAAACTATTTTTTATATCACTTTCAATATTTTTTAATAATTCTTAAATCTTGCAGTTTTCACTTTGGCCACTAGACCTTGTTTGCACTGTTTAACAGCAGTTAGAGAGATGCTTTACAGCAGCTTCATGCGCATAGGAGACATAAGACTGACTCAGTCCCATTCACTTCTATAGGAGAGTTTTCTAGTCATGCTCTGTGACCTGGGAAGAAGTCACTATGCAGGGAGGTGAAAGGGTGAACTGTGACTATCTCCTCTTGTGACTGGTGGATCCTGTGTTATCTATTCACACTGGGTCTCCTTTCATTTTGATCCTCTTTGTTATGATAATGAGCAGACAACTGAGAATCTCTCTCTACAGAACAGGAAGTGTCAGATTATTATTATGCTTAGTGGCCGAAGTGAAAACTGCAGGACTTAAGAATTATTAAAAAATATTGAAAGTGATCTGGAAAATGAAAAAAAAAATAACCAAAAATTCCTAAAAAATGTGTTGAACATAAAAATGTGAGTTAAACAATAAGTAATTTTTGATGACACATTCCCTTTAAGTGTATTTGTTCCCTCTATATCTGTGATTTCTTAATATCCAAGTGATTTTTTTTTTCGGGTCGGCCAAAATCAAATTTTGGTAAAAAATCACCAGAAAATTGACCCTGACCCTAACTCAAATGTAGCGCCTCTATACTGGGCTGCACCGCAGTCTGGGTATCGGTCCCCAGTCGCGCCTGCTGCACTGCTCACCTGTCCCGGCTCCACACACCATCCACCCAGCCTCTTGGCTAGCGTCTGCTTCCTCTGGATGCTGGGGGACATGTGCACTGACTCTCTTTGACTTTTAAAGGTCAGCGTGCGCCATTCAATCCTTCTCCAGCCAATCACCCCAGTTCATGGGTCTTTAAGGGACACCTCTCCCAGCACCCTATTGCCCAGTTGTTGGCGTCGTTCACTCATACTTCCACTCCTTTGCAGTCCTGTGGCTTGCTTTCCCTGTGCCGTTTCTCCTGCTCCATTCCTAACCCTGCCACCTGCCCTGACCGCCTGCTCGTGTCCTGAAAACACGCTTTGCTATTCCTAGCTGATCCAGTTACAGTGACATGAGTGTGGGAGGCTTATACTCTGTAGTACACAAAGCTACAGAGCTCGAAGGATTAAAACTTGTCATTAAAGGGGAAGTCCTGTTACGAGAAATTCTCTTCGCCCTGCATTTGAATGAGGAAGGCGACGCTAGTGAGGTCCTCCTCATTCACTTCTATGTGAGTTCTGTATATAGCTGAGCACACCAAACTCAGCTATACTTGAAATTCCCATAGAAGTGATTGAGGAGGACGGTGCCAGCACCACCTTCCTCATTCAAATGAAGTGCTGGATCGCATCTTGCAATGAGCGGCTGGCAAAGAGAATTTTTCTGTAACAGAACTAAACTTTTAACTTAGATAAACAAGCCCCCCTGCTGGAGATAAGACTCAGCAGGGAGTGACTGACCATGGTTGGACAGCAGCTTGGGCGAATCTGATAAGAGACAGAGCAGGGAGAGGTGGTCGGTAATCAAGAGAAACTTGTATACACTAGCAGTACATAAAATCTTCTTTAACTCCTTAGCAAAGCAAAACCAGAATAGCAATGTATTTGGTAATAGTCTTTATTTACCTTCCCCTATGTGGTAAAAGTTAATAATTGTGACAAGAAAACCTCTTTAACCACTGAGAGGCAGGGAAAAAAGTCCTAGCCCTCACCATAAGGCCAGTTCAGGTGTCATGATATGACAGTCATTTTGTATTTCTTCCAAAATCACTTGGATATTAAGAAATCACAGATACAGGGGGAACAAATAGCCTTAAAACATAACTTTTAATAAATACAAGCAATAAAAAATAATTCCCCAATATGGATATCACAAACCATGGTAATAGGTCATACAATGGTCAATAAAGGGTAGAGTACCCCCCAATGAGACATTCTAATGGATACTGTATGCTCCTAATTGTATGAGGGAAATTGACCCCAAAGAGCAAGTGATGTAGCAACAATGACCCTAGCTGACTCCCCATACTGACCCTAAGCAGGGTGGCCACCCTGAAAAGAGCGACCCCGCACGTAAGACCTTGTTAAACCCTAATAAATGCCCTTACCAAATATGTACCACGCTTCTCGGCTCGTCAGCTGTCACTGCGAGGACCTACATCGGGGGTAGCGACCTGTGGGTTTTCCGCAGTAAACATCAACCAGCCTTGCAATTTATTTGCATTTTGCTAAGAGAAATAAGTATTTGATCCCCTACCAACCATTAAGAGTTCTGGCTCCTACAGACCAGTTAGACTCCTAATCAACTCGTCACCTGCATTATAGACACAAATAGTCACCTTTATAAAAGACTCCTGTCCACAGACTTAATTAATCAGTCAGACTCTAACCTCTACAACATGGGCAAGACCAAAGAGCTTTCTAAGGATGTCAGGGACAAGATCATAGATCTGCACAAAGCTGGAATGGGCTACAAAACCATAAGTAAGACACTGGGTGAGAAGGAGACAACTGTTGGTGCAATAGTAAGAAAAAGGAAGAAATACAAAATGACTGTCATATCATGACACCTGAACTGGCCTTATGGTGAGGGCTAGGACTTTTTTTTCCTGCCTCAAAGTGGTTAAAGAGGTTTTCTTGTCAAAATTATTAACTTTTACCACATAGGGAATGGTAAATAAAGACTATTACCAAATACATTGCTGTTCTGATTTTGCTTTGTTCAGAGGCTTTTATCAACTGCTAGTGTACACAAGCTTCTCTTGATTACCGACCACCTATCCCTGCTCTTTCTCTTATCAGATTCGCCCAAGCTGCTGTCCAACCATGGTCAGTCACTCCCTGCTGAGTCTTATCTCCAGCACAGGGGCTTGTTTATCTAAGTTAAAAGTTTAGTCCTGTTACGGGAAATTCTCTTTGCCGGCCGCTCATTGCAAGGTGTGATTCGGCCCTGAATTTCAATGAGGACGGCGGCGCTAGCACCATCCTCCTTATTCACTTCTATGGGAGTTCCAAGTATAGCTGAGTGTGTGTGCTCGGCTATACTCAGAACTCACATAGAAGTGAATGAGGAGGACCTCACTAGCGTCGCCTTCCGCATACAAATACAGGGAGAAGAGAATTTATCGTAATGGGACTACCCCTTTATTGACAAGTTTTAACCCTAAGAGCTCTGTAGCTTTGTGTACTACAGAGTATAAGCCTCCCGCACTCATATCACTGTAACAGGATCAGCTAGGAATAGCAAAACCCATATGCCAATCACTGCTATAGTCTCACCCACAGCCTGAGTCTGAAGCTGCCTGTGGCTCTGTAAAGCAGCATGGTGAAACAACCCCTTTAACTATCCACTCTCCCGGTCCCTCCTCACTTTGGGTGCGGCTTTACTTTCTGCCCGATGTCACCTCATCGCTCCAGATACTCCAACACTTCTGGTTGACATGACTATTGTTAGGTCACATCAAATAGAGGTAATGCCAAGCTTGGAGCAAGGATGTCAACAAGGTCGCTCCGGGAGCAATGAGGTGACATAGACCAGAAGCGACACCGTGAGCGGCCGCGTGACGTTGGACCGGAAGGTAGGCCGCACCTGGAGCGAGGCCGGACCGGGGGCAAAGGGAAAAGGTAAGTTAACCCTTAAAAGCCATGGAAAAAACCTAACCCAAAAAAGATTAGGATTAGGGTTAGGGATAGTGTTAGGGCTTAAGTAAAAAATCATATTTGGGACGTCCCAAATCCATATTATTTTACAAGTTTGGTTGAACCATTCAGTGACTTTCTCTAGTAATACTATTTGTAATGGTTGCACAGTCTTAGTTTAATCCCTATAGAACCAACTACGCAACTTACAATTCCTGATTTTTTTTTAAAGATATTTTCTTGCCGTCAGTGAACGGAAAAGGTTGTGTTAAAGGGGTTGTCTCACTACACTGATTCATCTTACCTCAGTCCTATTTTCTTGGTTTCATTTTGAATTCAGGGGCGTGTTTACTTGCTTTCAATAGGCTGCAGTACAAGCCAGGTCTGTAGCTATAGCAACCAGTGCTGGCAGCCTATCAGGAGAGATCAAACAGGTCTGTAGCTATAGCAACCAGTGCTGGCAGCCTATCAGGAGAGATAGAACAGGTCTGTAGCTATAGCAACCAGTGCTGGCAGCCTATCAGGAGAGATAGAACAGGTCTGTAGCTATAGCAACCAGTGCTGTCAGCCTATCATTAGAGATTAAACAGGTCTGTAGCTATAGCAACCAGTGCTGGCAGCCTATCATTAGAGATTAAACATGTCTGTAGCCAGAGGCGTAACTTCAAGCTCTTGGGCCCTGGTGCGAAAAGTGAAATGGGCCTCCCAGTTACCATTTACAATGCTGGTATCTTCTTATGTGCAGGAGGGCTTTTGGGCCCCCTCAGGCTACAAGGCCCGGTAGCGACTGCTACCGCTGCACCCCCTGTAGCTACGCCCCTGTCTGTAGCTATAGCGACCAGTGCTGACAGCCTAGCAGGAGACATAGGACAGGTCTGTAGCTATAGCGATCAGTGCTGACAGCCTATCAGGAGAGATCAAACAGGTCTGTAGCTATAGCAACCAGCGCTGACAGCCTATCAGGAGAGATCAAACAGGTCTGTAGCTATAGCAACCAGTGCTGGCAGCTTATCAGGAGAGCTCAAACAGGTCTTTAGCTATAGCAACCAGTGCTGGCAGCCTATCAGGAGGGAGAGAACAGGTCTGTAGCTATAGCAACCAGTGCTGGCAGCCTATCAGGATACATCCCACAGGTCTGTAGCTATAGCAACCTGAGGAGCTGATGCAGCCCATACAAGAGGGGATATCTAGGAATAGGTAGGACACTGTTAATGGACACATATTGCAAAGTGACTTGTTTTTGCAAGATCTTTAACATAAAAGCAGCGATCCCTGTAGTGAGACAACCTCTTTAACAATAGGGCATCAAACCAGTCCTAACATAGTCAACCAGAGAGTCTAAGCGTCTGTTACAAAGTATCAGTGTAGATGAAAGTTACTATGGGTGCTTTCACACAGCGCAGTTTTGGTGCAGTTTAACTGCGTTCCCATTATCTGCCTTTAGTACCAGCAGCTTCTTTCACTTCTCTAAACTGTTTGGAAAGTGAGGAATCAATGAGTTTGTTTGTATCCACAAGACGTCACATACAGTCATTGATTACTTAACTGGAACACCTTTCTGAGCAATTTAGACGACTGAAAGAAGGGAATAAAGGCAGTTTAATTGGAGCGCAGTTAAAACTGCACCAAAACTGCGCTGTGTGAAAGCAGCCTAAGATTCCACGACTAATACATTGTAACATTGGGTTATCAGATACAAAATCCATTCTAGAACAAATCAAACATTGTTTCTGTTCATTACCAGCCAGCAGAGATCCTTAAATTGGTTTGGAAACATAAAACCTAATTTAACATTGTATAAGTATTACCTTCTACATTCTGGTTATATGGGGAGAGTTTGGTCCTCATGTATGAAAACTGTCTAGCAGTAAGACTGTCCTTGTTGCCCATAGCAACCAATCAGAGCTCATAGCAACCAATCAGAGCCTATAGCCACCAATCAGAGCTCATCACAACCAATCAGAGATCATTGCAACCAATCAGAGCTCATAGTAACCAATCAGAGCCAATAGCGATCAATCAGAGCTCATCACAACCAATCAGAGCTCATAGCAACCAATCAGAGCCAATAGCAACCAATCAGAACCCATAGTAACCAATCAGAGCTCATAGCAACCAATCAGAGCCCATAGCAACCAATCAGCACTCATAGCAACCAATCAGAGCTCATAGCAACCAATCAGAGCTCATAGAAGCCAATCAGAGCTCATAGCAACCAATCAGAACCCATAGCAACCAGAGCCCAAAGCAACCAATCACACCTCATAGTAACTAAACAGAGCCCATACCAACAAATCATAACACATAGCAATTTGATTTTTAGGAGCAAAACAGTAACAATGAAGTTACATGAAAGAATCTGAAGAACTTAGCAGATGCTAAATACTTGCAAGTGAAATTTATGTATAAGATAGGTAAGATGACTGTATATAAAATTACAGTAGCCTCATGTACAAAGCTGTAGTGGATGGTGAGATATGGAGCCTGAATGTCTCACAAATTCAAAATATTGTTACCCTTTTGCTTGTCAGTGTAAAATATATTTATTGGATGTGATTTTAGAATACAAAAAAATTGTAAATATGCAAAACCCTGCAGGAACATTTGTGGAGTCTCTGAATTTGTTCTGAGAAATAGTATTGCCTCCATCAGATCCTGCATAGATGACCTCACATCTGATCTCATTATTTCCAGGCTAGAGAACGGCCTCTCTACACTCACTTGGGTTGGGGGTAAATCAGTGACCACAGGGGCAACATCTCTAACAATGTCAGGGTATAAAGGAATTGCCTCAGCCACAGTCAGTTTAGATAAATGGTTGATCTTCTACTTCTTTGAAAGCAGGTGAAAATGTTGCTGAAATCTGTTTGCCCTGGGAGCAGAATCTTTTCCCCTGGGGCAGCGCTTTGCCTGCTCCATGTCATCAATTACACTCCTCATGTGATAAGGCTGAAGATATGGGAGCAGCAGCACTGGCCGGACCCAATTCCTCTTGCTCTTTGCATCGAACTAACTGGACCAACTTATTATATATTTTGGGAGTTGGAGTCGGTCCCTTTTATGACGACTCCGACTCCTGCAAAATAGGCACCGACTCCGACTCCACAGCCCTTTTACTCAGGGACACACCATGTGAAGGGGCTTGCTTTGCTCCGCTGTGGGCCAGTCTGAGCCTGGCTCCAGTAATGGATATAGAAAAGGTTTTTCATCAGAGGACTATCCCCTTAATCCAGGAATGGAAATATCATATATGTGTCCTTTTCAGCTGCATAGGGACAAACAAGTACAGGGACTCACTGGTCCCTTAAAAACAACTAACAGCTCCTGCTATCTATAAGCTGGCATGTAAGTGACTCAGTTTATGAATTTCCTAGCCCATGCTGACAGGTAGATCGAGAATTATAAGGGGGATGTGCTACTAAAAACTGACCCAGACTAAGTGGCACATCTCATCTCCTTTCCTGTGTCCCCTCTGCTGCCACTGCTCACCCCTGCTTTAAAAGGGGTTGTCTCACTACAGGGATTGCTGCTTTTATGTTAAAGATCTTGCAAAAACAAGTCACTTTGCAATATGTGTCCATTAACAGTGTCCTACCTATTCCTAGATATCCCCTCTTGTATGGGCTGCATCAGCTCCTCAGGCCGCTATAGCTACAGACCTGTCCTATCTCTCCTGATAGGCTGCCTGCACTGGTTGCTATAGCTCCAGCCCTGTTCAATCTCTCATGATAGGCTGCCAGCACTGGTTGCTATAGCTACAGACCTGTTCGGTCTCTCATGTTAGGCTGCCAGCACTGGTTGCTATAGCTACAGACCTGTTCGATCTCTCATGATAGGCTGCCAGCACTGGTTGCTATAGCTACAGACCTGTTTGATCTCTCCTGATAGACTGCCAGCACTGGTTGCTATAGCTACAGACCTGCTCGATCTCTCCTGATAGGCTGCCTGCACTGGTTGCTATAGCTACAGACCTGTTTGATCTCTCCTGATAGGCTGCCAGCACTGGTTGCTATAGCTACAGACCTGTTCAATTTCTCATGTTAGGCTGCCTGCACTGGTTGCTATAGCTACAGACCTGTTTGATCTATCCTGATAGGCTGCCAGCACTGGTTGCTATAGCTTCAGACCTGGCTTCTACTGCAGCCCAGTAGAAGCCAGTAAACACGTCCCTGAATTCAAAGTGAAACCAAGAAATCAGGACTGAGGTAAGATGAATCAATGTAGCGAGACAACCCCTTTAACATTATAGGTAACAATTGAGTTAGTGTCACTTTAAAACATCCCACGTCCCTTCTCCGGTACCTGAGACCAAGCCTCCCGAGATGGTTTCCATAGGTCTGTTCTCTTCCTTGACATCTTTCTGGTCGTTTCCTGCAACCTTCAAAGCTTGGTCTGCGCAATTAACCATCTCCGGGGACGTCTCCTTGGTGGAGATGATGTGAGGGAAGCGAAGCTTTGCCTGTGGCTGAACCGGCTCTGTGCATCTGTAGACATTCATCTAATGGAAGAGACGGAAGGAAAGGAGATGAGTGACGGAAGCGAGAGGAGATGAAAGAACCGCCGGAGGTTTGGAGGCCGAAAAAGTGACAAAATGTGCTGACGATCTGATACCATGCCGCCGAGGGGAAACGGGAGTGGAAGGTTCTGTAACTTTCTGGGGTATTGTGGAGTATCACTGAGCTGGAAGGAAGGGGGCCCAGAACTAGATTATCTGCAGCCTCATTGTAGGTAGTGTTACATATTCTCACAGTAATGTCAACTGGATTAAAACCTAAAGTTTATTGCAATCCTTTAAAAGTATTAATATCCCCAAAACATATATATATCACAACTAGAAATGGGTGCAACAAAAACAATAAAGATAAATGACTGTTCCCAGGGCTCGGTCCACAGCAAATCCAGAGTAACAGATAGAAATCACTAACCAGGGGCGTAGCTAAAAGGGATGCAGCGGTAGCAGTCGCTACCGGGCCCTGCAGCCTGAGGGGGCCAAAAGCCCTCCTGCCACATAAGAAGATACCAGCATTGTAAATGGCACATGGTAACTGGGGGGCCCTATTACACTTTTTGCACCAGGGCCCAAGAGCTTGAAGTTACGCCTCTGTAACTAACAGTGTGCAAATGTTGAGATGATAATTTGTGTTTCCAATGTAGGAAGTCAATGCATACAGAGACTACCGGGGGCCCACCAGTGGATGTGATTCTTGGGCCCACCAGTGGAGTTGATTCTTTTGACCTACCACTGGACTTAATTCTTGGGGCTCATCTTTGAAATTGATTCTCAGGGCCAACCATTTTAGTTGATTCCTGGGGCCCATTAGTAAAGTTGATTCTTGGGGCCACCAGTGGAGTTGATTCTTGGAGCCACCAGTAGAGTTGATTCTTGGGGCCACCAGTGGAGTTGATTCTTGGAGCCACCAGTGGAGTTACTTATTGGGACCCACTAGTGGAGTTGATTATTAGGGCCCACCAGTGAAGTTGATTCTTTTGACCCATCAGTAAAGTTGATTCTTGGGACCACCAGAGGAGTTAACTTTTGGGGTCCATCTGTGAAATTGATTCTTGAGGCCCACTATTGAAGTTGATTCTTAGTGTCCACCACTGGAGTTACTTCTTGGGACCTACATGTAGAGTTGATTCTTGTGGCCACCACTGGAGTTACTTCTTGGGGCCTACATGTAGAGTTAATTCTTGTGGCCACCACTGGAGTTACTTCTTGGGGCCTACATGTAGAGTTGATTCTTGGGGCCCACCAGTGATGTTTATTTTTGGGGCCTATCAGTGGAGTTAATTTTTGGGTGCCACCAATGGAGCTGATTCTTGGGGCTTACCATTAGTGTTTATTCTTGTGGCCCATTCTACAGCTACTGTACATCACTGCACATGGCTCTTGCGCTTTGCTTTCTGCTTTCTGCCTATTTTTCTCTTCCTTTCTCCTTGACAGAGGTTCACCATAAACAAGGGTCCAATGAGAATCTTCCCTACTCCCCTTTGGGCCAGACCAAGCCTGCAGGAACAAGATGACCCTAACTCGACCCTATAAGACCCCAGTCAGAAAATTGGGCAATCACCTCGAGATCCCGTAAATCAGGACTTAAACAAAGGATGTAACAGGGTTCCATAAGGTCAGCCACTGATAGAGTGGGGCCGCCCTTCTTGGCATGATTGCCCTACTTTTTAAGGGGTCTTAGAGGGTCAAGTTAGGGTAATCTTAGTTATTCCTGGCTATTTGTCACATATTGTTTTTCTGTGAGTAAATTTAGGTAGTGCTGTGCTTTGGATTGGAGTCAAAGTCAAATTTGACCTGAATCGAAGTTCTTCAATACGGATGAGCCCAAATCAGATTTTTGTGTAAATTGTCCCCCCAAAAAAATCATCTTTAGACATAACGATCAAAAGTTTGGATTAAGATTAGGTTTTTAGTTCTAATACGTTTCAGACATAACCCTTACTCATAAGTAAGGACTATGTCTGAAATGTGTTAGTTGTTTTTTTTTAATCTTATTTAATGCTATGAGTAAAGTTACGTTTATTTTTTTATTTACAATTTTTTTTATTTTTTTTTTTGGGGATCTGCGCTCCTGCTTACTTCCTTTTTTCCCTATTGGACTTTCCCAATAGAGATTGGACTTTTTTTCCCCCTTTTTTAAGGTTAACTTACCTCTCTGCAGAACCTTCCGGTCCCACGGCACATGATACCTTAACTATCCTAATTATCCCTCCAATATTCTCCTACTACCCCCCACTTCCCTCCACCCCCCACCCCCCCCAAATTTAAAATTTACCTCCATCCCCCCCAACCCTACATCTAATACCATCCCCATCTCCAAAACAAACCCTAAATACCCCCATCATCCCCCCACCCCCCCCCCTTTTCCCTCAATTATATCCCCCCCACTAATACTTTCTAATTACACTTACTATACCCAACAAAAAACACACATAAACCTAATCTCCCCCAAACACCCCCCCCACCTCAAATTTCCTCCCCCATCCACCCAAAAAAATCCCACCCCCCCCCACCACAATTCCACACCAACCACCCCAAACCCAATTAATCCTAAACAAAAAAAAACCCATCTAAATTCCTATAACCCATTCCCCCCTCACCCCCCCCCAACCCTACACACCCATCACCAACACACATTACCCCCCCCCACCCCACACCACATTATAACTTCACCTCCTTTTTCCCCCCCACACACCAATTTTCTCTCCCCCTCACCAATTATTTATATCTTCACACCTCCCTTAACCTCCCACCCCCCATTCCATCCAAATCCACCCTCCCTCAACATTTCTCCCCTTTATCTCTCACCCCGCCCCCTCTCCCCCAACCAATCACTCCTAACACCACCCCAACCCCCCCCATAACTCATCCTTCTCATCCATATCCCTTTCAAATCTCCCCCCCCCCCCTAACCTACACCACCACCTCCCTCTAAACCTTTACAAAACCCCCACTTCCTATCCTATACTCCCAAACCATTATTAATTTATCTATCCCCTACTTTTATCACCCTCCTATTCCCCCCACACACCAACTTCTCTTCCCCCCCACACCCAATTATTAATATCTTTAAACCAATCCCAACCTCCCACCCCATTCCATAAAATCCCACCCTCCCCCCCTCATAACATTTCCTCTCATCTTCTCACCCCCCCTCTCCACCACATTTCATCCTAACACCCCACCCCCCCCAACCCCCCCATAACTCACACCCTACTCCACCTCCATTATCCCTTTCAATCTCCCCCCCCCCCCCTAACCAACCCTCACCCACCCTCATAAACTTTTACAAATCCCCCCCCCCACTACCCCCCCCCCCCTATCCCCCAATTACTCCCCAACCATCAATTCATTTTTCTTCCTCTTATTCAACTCCTTTCCCTAACCACCCCACTTTCCTTCTCTCCCCACCCCAATTAATATATCTTCAAACATCTCCAAACCTCCCCCCCCCCTCCATAAAATCCACCTCCCCCCTTAACACAAACTTCCATCCTCCCCCCCCCCACTACTAAATCACCCCATCCCCCAATCTCCCCCCCACTCCCTACTTCCCCTTCCTCCTCCTTTTCTTTATACCTCTCCCCCCAACACCACCCCCCCCCCCCCCCCACCCCCCCCCCACACTATTCCCTTAAACTTTACCCACTATCCCATCCAACATTCAAATTTCCCTAACCCCATCCCCATCCAAAAAAACCCAAATTAAAACCCCCCTTATACCCTCCCATCCCCTAAACATATCCACCACCCCCCCACAAAAACTCCAAACATTCCCCAAAAAATAAAACCCAACTTCCTACCACATACCAACCCCCATCCCACACCAACACTACCCCAACCAACTCATATCTCCCCCCTCACCATCCATTCCCCTTTTCCCTCCACCAACCAAAACCATCCCTATCATCAACACACACCCACTACACAACCCCCACTACTTACCATCCATCACCAAACCAATAAACACCATTCCTTCCCTAACCTCACCTCCCACCCCCACACACCCAACAACCCACCCCCCCCCCTAACCACCCACCCATATCCCACTTCCCACATTTACCACCAACAAAATCCCCCCATTTTTATTTTAAAAACCCACAAACCTCATCCAATCATCACCACAACCCCAACACCTTCCCACTCCACCATCCCTCCTACACCCCCAACCCTACCCCCCCCCCCACACCCCCAAACCCAACACACCTCTCACCCCCCCCTCATATACCTACCACTTTCAATTAAACATCCCCCCCCCCCCCACCCCCACCCAACCCCCCCCCACACATCCCCACCACTACTCCACAAACCCCCCACACACCCCTCCCCACAAAATCCAATACACAACCCCCCAACCTAAACCTCCACACTCTCCCCAAACCCCCACAAAACAAATCCCCCCCACACCATCCCCCCCCCTCAAACCACCAAACCCCCCCCACACCATACCACCCCCACCCCAACCACCCAATACCCCCCCACCAACAAAACTCCCAAACCACACCCCCCACACCCACCCCCACCAAAAACCAACCCCCCCCCCAACACCACCCCCCCCCCCCCAACCCCACCACCCCCACCCCCCCACCCCCACAACTCCCTCCCAACATTACAAACACTTTACAACCAATACCCACAATCCCAAACCCCCAATCCACTTTCCCCCCTCCATCCCAACCCCTCCCCTCCATATTCCCCCCCCCTTATTCCCTCATAAACCATTCCAACCCTCCCCCTCAAAAACACCCATCACACCCCCACACTACCTCCTATCCCCAAACCCCACAACCTTCAATCCACCAAAACCCTCTCTCTTCCATATCACCCATACCCATCCCAACCACCCCTCTTCTCCCCTTCTCCAACCATCCAACAACCCTTAACTTCCTCCATACCTAACCCTCCCCTACCCACTCATTACTTTAATCAATTTCCCCACACCCACCTTCTATATCTCTTACCCTCCACAATAACCCCCCTCTAAAACCCCCCCTACCCTCAACCATCTAACCACCCATTCACCCCTCCCCTATTCCCCTCCTCCAAAACACATATTCAAATCCAAAACACCATCTCTCTCTCTCATACACCAAACACCTTAAACATATCTTTTTCCTCCCCTCCCCTTAAACACCCCCCCTCCCCCACCCCTTCAACCAAACACCCCTCAATCACCCCCCTTCCCACCACCCCCCTCCCTCCCCCCCCCCCCCCCTCACACCCCACACACACCACCACACAACACACACACCACAACACCCCCCACAAACCACACACAACACACACACAACACCACACACAAACACACCACACCACACACACCACACACCACACCACACACACCCCCACACCCCCCCACACACCACAACACACACCCCACACACACCCACACCCCCACACACAACACACACACACCCACAACCACACACACACCACACCACACACCACACACAACACACACCACCACACAAACACACACACACACCACACCACACCACACACAACACCACACACACACACACCCACACACACACACCACACACACACCACCACACACACACACCACCACACACACAACACCACACACACACACCACCACACACACACACCACACACACACCACCACACACACACACCACCACACACACACAACACCACACAACACACACACAAACACAAACCACACACAACACACACACACCACACAACACACACACCAACACACACACACACAACACCCCCCCCCCCACACCCCCCCCACACCACAACACACACACACACACACAACCCCCCACCACACACACACACACACAACCCACACACCCACACACCACACACACACACCACACAACACACCACACCCCACAAACACACCCCACAACACACCACACACAACACACACCACACACACACACACACACACACACACCCCACCACACCACAACACACACCACCACCCCACACCCCCCACACAACACCACACACACACACCATACCCACACCCCCACCCCACACCCCCCCACCCCCCCCAAACCCCCCCCTCCCACCCCCCCCCTACAAACAAACACAAATACCCAACCCCCCCCCAAACCACCCCCCCCAACACCAAACACCCCCCCCCCCCCCCCCCACCCCCCCCCCCCCCCCCCCCCCCCCCCCCCCCCCACCCCCCCCCCCCCACAACACCCCCCCCGACACCCACCCCCCCCCACACACACACACACACACACACACACACACACACACACACACACCCCCACACCCACACCCCACACCCACCCCACACACACACAAACACAAATACACACACACACACACCCCCCACACAACACACACCACACCCCCCACAAACCCACCCACACCAAACACCCACACCAAAACCAAAAACAACAAAAAACAAACCCCCCCCACAACAAACCCCACACCCCAAACCCAACCACCCCATACCCCCACACAAAACTTCCCCCCCCCAAACATCCCCATAACACATAACCCCCTACCACCAAAATCCCCAACTACCCACATCTCCCCCCCCTATCTAAAACTCCCACCCCCCTTAACTACCCATATCCCCCAAAATTCAATACCTTTCACCACCCCACTCATATCCCAAACTATCCACCCAATCCACCTATTATCCCCAAATATCACAAACAATTAAATCACCCACCCCCCCACCCCCCAACAAATACACCCCCCATACAATCCCCCATTAATCCCCAAACACCCCCCCAACAAACCTAAACCACCCAACTTCACAATATAAAATAAAAATCACAAAACCCCAAACAACCCAACCACACAACACCCACCCCCCACACCACACCCCCCAACCCCCCCCCCAACCCATAAAACAAACTACCTCCCTTACACCAACAAACCCCAATCTCCACATCCCTTTTCTTACACCTCCAATCTTTAATCCCTCACACCCCATACACCCTCCATCCACCCTTTTACCCCTCCACATAAAACCCCCCCCCCCCCCCACCCCCCCACCCCCCAACCCACACCACCTAAACTACACCCAAAACCCAACCCACCCCCCTAACAACCCCCCCCCCCCCCCTCCCCCCAACCACCTCCCCCCCATCACCCCCTACCCCACATATTTTAACTTAAAAACCATCTTCCCACTTTCCCCCCCCATACCCCCTACCACACATCTTACATTCCATTCACCATCTTCCCCCCCCCCTTTCCCCCCATACCCCTACCACCACATTTTCCATTACAATAACATCTTCCCCACTTTCCCCCCCCTCCACCCCCCCTAACCACCATATTTTACATTACATAACCAACTTCCCCACTTTCCCCATCACCCCTACCCCACCATTTTTTACATTCCATCAACCCCATCTTCCCCCCTTTCCCCCCCTAACACCCCCAACCCACACATATTTTCCATTAATAACCCATCTTCCCCCCCCCCCCCCACATTCCCCCCCCCCCCCTCCCCCACCCCTACCACATATAATACAAAACATAACCCAACATCCCCCACTTTCCCCCCATCACCCTACCCACCCATATTTTAATTCCATCACCAATCTTTCCCCACTTTCCCCCCCCCCATCACCCTACCCCACCATATTACACTTTCCATCAACCATTTTCCCCCACTTTCCCCCTACCCCTACCCCAACATATTTTACTTCCCCATCACCATCTTCCCCCACTTTCCCCCCCTCCCCCCACCCCCCCATACCCCCCCCCCACATCTTTCCATTCCCATCACCATTCTTCCCCACTTTCCCCCCCACACCCCCCTACCCCCCCCACATCTTTTACATCCCCCTACCATCTTTCCCTACTTTCCCCCCCAACACCCCTTACCCACATATTTTACCTATTCCCCATACCCATCTTCCCCCACTATCCCCCCCATCCCACCCCTACCCCACCACATTTTATCATTCCCCCCATAATTCCATTCCCCCCCTTTTTCTACTTTTACCCCCCCCCCCATTAATTCCCATCCCCCCATTCCCTCCCCATTCTAATACCAAAACAATCCACACCCACACTCTCTCCCCCCCCCTACTCTCCCACTTCTTCCCCATCACTCCTTCCTCTCCCATTCTTCCCCATACCCCCTACCCCAACCCCCTTACTCATACTTTATTTCCCCACCCCACACCCCCACTTATTTCCCCACCCCCACTCACCCCCATTATTTACCCCCACTCCAAACCCACCCCCATACTTCCCCATTTCCCCCCCCCCCTACCCCCTCATTACATTCCCCCCCCCCATCACCCATCTTCCCCACTTTTCCCCCCCATACCCCTACCCACCAACTTTTACATCATTCCCCATCACCATTCTTCCCCCACTTTCCCCCATCACCCCTACCCCACATATTTTACATTCCATCAATCTTCCCCCCACTTTTCCCCCCATCACCCCCTACCCCCACATATTTTATCCTTCCCATCAACATCTTCCCCACTTTCCCCCCCCCCCCATCACCCCTACCCCCACCATATTTTACCTTCCATCCAACATCTTCCCACTTTCCCCATCACCCCTACCCCACATCATTTACATTACAATACCATCTTCCCCCACTTTCCCCCCCCCCCCCCCCCCCTTCCACCCTCCGCCCCCACATATTCGCGCTCATCCATCACCCAATCTTCCCATATGTTTCCCCATACCCCTACCTCCAACATGGATTTTACCTTGTACATAAACTAGAGACTTTTCACCCAATTTCCCAATCAACCCCTACAACATACTATTACATTCACATCGTTCACCATGTCTGATCCCCACTTTCCCCAATCAACCCTACCCCTCATGGCTCGCGCGTACGTGTGTTATGTGTACCATCTTACCCAATGTTCTCCCGCCTCCACCATATCTACCCCGTGAAATTCATATTTTACCATTCTGACAAAACCATCTGTTACAAAAGAGTCAAAACCACCCCCCCATACACCAATATATATTCTTTGATACTCTACCACAAAAGAGTCCCAAAATACCCAAGTATTACACTTCATCACCTCTCACATACCCCTTACCCAACAACAACAAACTGTACTCTCCCCATCATGTTAGTCACACAATGTCTCAAAGTGTGTACCTACACATAATCAAACCCACATACAACACCTCACTCCCCCAACCAAACGTACAATAAATCACCACTTCACCTGTCATTCTCACCATGCCCACAACAGATACACTATCAAGTGTAATCCCCACACCCCAATAATCTTGTCCATTACATATTAAGAAGTTCTCATTCTTATCAAACTCTTATATACATTATGAGATAAATAAGTAAAATCAATATACCATTATGTAAATTATATCAAAACATTGTCCATAAAACCCAAATAAACCACCAAAAGTAGTTAACTGCTTGATTATCACATTCTCATATAGTCAACAAAATTCTAATGTGTGTAGTATAAACTAAACAACTCATACAAATGATAACATCAACATTTCACGCATACTTAACTAAATACATCCTATACTCTCAGTACAGTAGTGATAGCAAGTAAGAACACATGCACCTAACATGTTTTAAACGAGAAGTATGAATAATGTTGAGAGAGATCTAGTGATCCTTCCTTCATGAACGCGCAAGACAAATAAAAATGTTACACAACAGAATGTATTGTAATAGTGCTCTCTCTCTCTCTCAGATAAAACATGATCTGTATACCCTGTGGCTCGATCTATGCCCCATGTGAATGTGATGTGTCCACCATCACATACATATGATACATAAATATTGTAAACACACTACACGTAAAGAAAACCCCAATATGCTTCCTTCATATAAATAATACACATTTGCCCACCTCATTGATGTCTAATCCTACAGATTCACCTAGAAAAGAGCTGCGTACGCCACCAAAAAAATGTACCAACCTAAACACAATTGTTGATTATAATTCTCCTCCAGAATATGTGGAGATTTGTGTCAATCATACTCTGTCTCCATATTCTCACAAAGACAGATGATATCCAGTCCTGCCTTGTCTCCACATCCACTACCGCCCTATACTAACTCAGTGTGTATACATTCTCAAGAAAACGGACTGAATGAAGAGACACGGTTCTAATCCTATCTCATCAATCCCTCATCCACCAAGTCTCACACACAGCGTCATCTCAGTCACATCTCCTCTGTTGTCCCTGTCAGAGTCCAAGCAACGCTACATACCGCCTATAACATCAAGTGAAAGAATAAAATAGTCACCTGAATGATAATTATTCACCAATGACACACTGTCACAATTATCAGAATCTATATAAGTGTGATAGAAACACTACTCTCACACTCCCTCCTCATATATGAGAGAGTGTGATAAACTTTACCTGATGCCATTGTGTACAACATAATAACTAACACATCCTAGTTGACTGTGTTCAGACACATCTGACACGTAACTAAAGAGCAACAGACTTCGTATAAATATAGTCAATGATAGACACAATCCATCGTCAAGTCTATGTTCTCGAGACTCGTTGTGAATAGTAGAGAACGTTGCAAGTGATACACCAATTGACATAAAAGAACCACCTCAACCTATCAACCACCTAACGACTCCCAAGCCTAGTAGACTTCAGTCAAAGAGTATTATAGTGCAACTCTCCCCTACGTCAACACAAGATGTATCACTCCTATGTAACACCCTCCTCCACCTAAAATACCTCTGATAGTAATGAAAGTGTTCACTGCAACTCCATATACAGAGACGCATGTTCCTGCTTTGCCAACGTCAGTTCTCAGATAGAGAGAGATAGACGTTACTCACCTCCCACACATATACTTACAAAGCACCCAGTAATCCAATTTATGCCCTCATGAGATAGATATCTAGTAACGACTGCTCGTGAAACACCTGTCACCCCCCGATCTCACATTTGTGCCATACCAAATTAGCATTATAACCCCACTGTTGAACTGTGTAATCGCTCTACTGTATTAAATGACTATTCCGTATCAAGACTCAATACTATATGATGCTCTACATATTCGTGTAGACTGAATAGTACAGTTAGCATACCAATCATCCTGAAATCCCACATTAAAACATCGCTATTCCCATGTAAAACATGATATAGAGATAGATGTCTTTCCGAAGTAACCGATTGATTATGTGTTGTCTTACCCCCATCCCCTACACCATCAACATCTATTATCTCTACTTGATATATAAGTTCTCCTGCGTCACTCCGTAATCACACTCAATACTCAAACTCAATGCCATCATCATAACCTCTGTTGATATAACTTGTCACCACCGCTCCCCTACCATCTAGCTTAAACGAGAGAGACAGCTGACACAAGACGCACACGCCGCTCTCTGCGCTAGTTGTCCGAGTCTCTATCGTGTGACGCGAAAATACGATGAGATACACTCTATTAGTTGAAGATATATAGCAGTGAAGCACAGCATAATCTACACCTGTTGTGAAATATAAAACGCGCGCTCTACACGTTGTAGTACTGCTTTCTACCTATGACCTCTTCATTATGTGTAGTGAACTGTGACAAAAGTCCTGATATCTGCATGTGTTGATCTCTGTGCCTATGTCGCATTGTATACACATTGTCTAAGGGTAGTGTATGCGCTTCTCACTTGGCACCCAGTTAACGTGTCAGGAGAATCAGTCTCCTGCCGTGCGTGTCCTCTCGCTCGGAGACTGCCACTCCTCAAAGAGTCTGTGTGTGTCAGGAGATCTGTGATTGGTGGTGTGTGGATAGATCGCACTCCAAAAGACCACCTGTGTCACACCTACCAGTCGATGAGTAAGCCACTTGGTAACTGAGCCGATAAGCTTACTCGCAGAGTAGATAGTGGAAATCGAAGAATGAGGTACGATCGCCGCCACTGTGTCACTCGAAAGCTATAAGATTAATAGGGAACTTCGGTATCATCTCATTTACAGTGAGTGACGTGGAGGGATTCCGCAGAACAGATCATAAGACTCCCTGATATAACTCAATGTGTCGTTCTACGGAGTGCATGTACACACTAGGACATCGTTTGCTCAAGAGTCCTCCGTCGTCTGAGTGTACAGAAGTATAGAGGCCCGCCATTAGATCGCCAGCACAGCGGCCGCGGACTGGTTAACAGAATCAGCACGTTCGGCATCAGTCTCAGCACCTGCAGAGTCCCACCACCACACAATTATACGCTTTACAAAACTGTCACCCGCGGTTGCGTGCGCACGCTCGCCACTGTTCGCTAGAAGATAAACTTTACGACTATAAAGTTGCTTTCACACGAGCGGTTTTTTGTGCATTTTTTAGTGTGCTTTTTGGTTGCATTGACTTGTTTATGTGTGTGTTTTGGGAGCTTAACTGTGTCTGTTTTTGGTGTGTTTTTGTCAGAAAAGGCAGAGTAGTTGTGCTGGTACGATTTCTGCTGCACATAAGAGAAAAGAACGCATGTCAAAAATGCACACCACGTGAAAAACCGCTCCGTTTGCTCTCCGTGTGTGGTTCCTAGACACTACAAGTAAGAAAAGATAACTGGTGATGCAGAGATAACCCGCACTCATACACACAAGAGTGCAGGTGCAGCACACTTGCACTTTAGTCAGGTGTGAACAAGCCTGTACATGACATCCTATACATCAACGCATCCATCATAACCTACAAGCTTCCCCACCTACTTCACATCAACTATGTGATACAGCTATAGCCTGATTGTCTAACATAGATAGTAGAGGCTTTAAGTTACCCTCGACATGTGAGGGACTCACGGTGGAGATAGTCGCAGTCGTCTGATGGGAGTTCTGATTGTCATGCTCCCTGTTTGCCTGTAAAGTCACATCCATGACTGTTACTTCACCTCTGTGTGCAGGTCGTTGTCTCTGTTCCGCATTTCTTTCTCCGTCCAGTACATGCATGCAAGTGTTTCTTTAGTGGTTACGACTGGTCCCTGTAGAATTTACAATCAAAATACATCTTTGAATCCTCTCTCTTTTCCAGCAACTTTCCTACAATTCCAAACAGCAATGTTACACCTAAAAATTAGAAAATTAAAAAATGTCAGATAAGTGGCATGTTAATACCTTGACCCCCATTAGGCTAGTAGGGACCGGGCTACCCTGGTAACTAGCAAGGTAGGCAAGGGCTGCCCCGTAGTAGCCAGGAAGCTTGGGGCTGCCCCCGGTAATCAGCCAGGTAGCTGGGGCTGCCCCGGTAATCAGCCAGGGGTAGCTAGGCTGCCCTCCGGTAATTCAGTCAAGTAGGGCCAAGTAATTAGCATTGTAGGGCAGTAATTAGCCAGTTAGGGCAGTAATTATGCCAGCTAGGGCCAGTAATTAACCAGGTTTAGGGCCAGTGTAATTAGCCAGTAGGGCCAGTAATTAGCCAGCTAGGGCCAGTGGCAGTATTAGCCAGCTAGGGCTAAAATATGTGGCAGGCAGGGCCAGTTTTGTAGCCAGGGGCAGGGCTAGTATATAGACCAGGGCCACTTATAGGTAGGCAGGGTGTAAATAGCAAGACAGGGCAGGTATATAGGCAGAACAGGGCAGGTATATAGGCGGACAGGGCAGGATTATAGGCAGACAGCGGCAGGGGAGTGGTATCTAGGCAGTGGGACAAGGCTGGTAATAGGCAGACAAGGCAGGTATTCGGGAGACACGAGGCAGTTATATAGGCAGACGGGGCAGTATATGGCAGATGGGGCAGGGTTAAAATAGGTAGACGGGGCAGTATATAGGCAGACGGGGCTGGGTATATAGGCAGACATGGGTGGTAATAGGCAGACAGGGGCTTGTTTATAGGCAAGACAGGGGCTTGTTATATAGAGGCAGACAGGGGGGCTGGTATATAGAGGCAGACAGGGCTGGTATTATAGAGGCAGACAGGGCTGTGTATACAGTGCAGACAGGGGGTTGGTGTATACAGGCAGACAGGGACTGGTATATAGGAGGCAGACAGGGGGCTGGTATATAGGCAGACAGGGGCTGGTATATAGAGGCAGACAGGGGTGGTAATAGAGGCACGACAGGGGGCTGTGTATAAAGGTAGACAGGGCTGGGGTATATAGAGGCAGACAGGGGCTGGTGTATACAGGCAGGACAGGGGGCTGGTGTTATAAGGCAGAACAGGGCAGGTGTATTATAGGGCCGACAGGGCAGGTATATAGGCGGACAGGGCAGGATTATAGGCAGACAGGGCAGGTATATAGGCAGACAAGGCTGGTAAATAGGCAGACAGGGCAGGTATATAGGCAGACGTAGGCAGGATATAGGCAGAGGGGCAGGTATTATAGTCAGATGGGGCAGGTAAATAGGTAGACGGGGGCATTATATAGGCAGACGGGGCTGGTATATAGGCAGACAGTGCTGGTATATCGGCATACAGGGGGCTTGAATATAGGCAGGACAGGTGCAATAATAAATATTCATACATTTTCATTTATAAATATTCATACATTTTCATTACACTCTCTTCCTCATTTCATATAATACCTTCATTCCATTTTCTTTATACACCTTCCTCCTTTCAATTAACTAACTATCCTCCCTTTTTATTAAACAATTCATCCCTTTTTTAAAACACTTTTTACTCCCCCTTTTTTTTTTTTTTCGTTTTTTTTTTTAATGTGTGGGGTGGGTGGGGGTCCCCCCCCCCCCCCCCCCCCCCCCCTTTAGGTCTACAGGGGCTCGGTATATAGAGGCAGGACAGGGCTGGTTTGTATAAAGGTAGGCAGGGCTGGTACTTATGGAGGCAGGACAGGGGTCTGGTTGTTATACAGGCAGACAGGGGGCCTGGTGTATAACAGGCTAGACAGGTGGGGCTCGGTTGCATACAGGCAGATAGGGGGCTGGTGTATACAGGGAGAGAGAGGGCTGGTGTATAACAGGCAGACAGGGGGCTGGTGGTTATACAGGCAGACGAGGGGGCTGGTAGTTTTAAAAAAAAATAAAATAAAAACCAATACTTGCACTGAAGTCTTGGCTTCCTCTTTCTTCTGTCTTCCCCTCTGTGAGGCCGCCGGACGAGCCGATGCAGGGCCGCGGAGCGGAGCGCGCGATGACGTATCACCATCGCGCACCTGCCCGCGGGCCTGCTGGGAGCTGACGACAGGATCAGTAGATCCCAGCTGTTCAGCCTCGGCCGCTGTTGCACCGCGCGGGCAGGCGGCGGCCGTGATGGCTCTGCACGGCTGGGTCAGTGACCCGACCGTTGCAGCCGTGTGGCGAGGGTGGGCCGTCGGGCCCCTGCCCACAGGTGTCCGGTCGCTGTTGCGACCATTGCGGCACTGTACGCGCGCCACAGGGACCGTCCTCCTGCACCGTCCTCCTCGCGGGCGATCCGAGCCGGCCCTGGCGGCCCGGACCCCAGCGGCCGCCGGCAAATGCCCGCGTTTGGCCTTGGCCAGTCCGTGGCCGATGCAGAGCCAATCCAAAATAAGACGTTGCCTTCAGAGGAAAGGTGAGTAATGGCAGAAAGGAAAACGTGCAGAGGCTCAGGCTGTAAGGAAACGTGCAGAAGCAGAGGCTCCGGCTGAAAGAGAAAGTGCAGAAAGCAGAGGGCTCAGCTGAAAGAGAAAGTGGTCAGAAGCAGATGCTCGGATTAAAGATTCTTCAAATAGAGGATGGAAGATTGAATATCGCATCGGCTAAAGTAAAGTGTACTTGAGTATGAGCAATGAGCCAAGGTCTTGATCAGTTTGCTTGCCACAGTGAAGACATGACAGATCCAGTTGATCGCACCATTGACTATGTTTCTGATAACGAGTTTTACCTAGCAGAGCCCTCCTGGTCTCTAATACTGTTTCAAGTTGACAACACTGAAACATCCAAGTCGAGCTCTACCTGCATACTCTGGTGCCACCGCGACAGAACCACACAAACTAATGGATCACTCACCCAGACCTTGCCTTCCTCAGGACAGATATCACAGGAAGGGTGGCTTCAGGTGTTTTTCTGGCCTAAGTTCCACAGCCGTTGAGCAGCGACAAACAGAAACTTCCTGGAGGCTAAACCACAGCACCAACCCCTTGCATCCACATCATTCCTAACCCGGAACATCTCACACTTTCACGCCAGGCCAACCCATACACCCAAGGGGTACCCAGAGTTTGGCACGGCAACAAGCAGTGAGAAAGCAGATATTATCTAGGTTCGCTAGGTACACGTGGTTGCAGGGAGGCTGATAAAGCACCATCTCGTCAAAATTTGATGACCATGCAGAGAGCTACAGAGCCTGGAAAGCAACGCTTCAAAGCTGCCATTGCCCAACCTTACCTAAACTGCAGAGCAGAGCTTGGCATCTCATGGTCAAATGAGCTGGGCCCAGCTCATTACAATCGCATCAAGAGAGCCTCAGAACTGTCCTATAGAGGGACCCCACGAAGCAAAGCAGGTCCTATGCCGCGTCCTGGCAGAGACTCGAACGTACCGTTTGGTCAGCGCCGAAGCGATAGAGAAAGCCCTATCAAGAACTGCAGAACATTCCAAAGATCAATCTCAAATGAAATCACACAAGCTCAGGACTTAAGTCTGATCTGCTCTCGATTGGAACTGGGAACACGCTAAAATAGACCCCGCGTCTGTCCTGGACTATGCTATCTGATACCGCCCATAAGGTGACTCCAATGTCCGTCAAAGGCTGCCTTACAGTTTGCAAGAAAACGGGCAACCTCAGACAACAAGATACAAAAGAACACATGATGTCACCTTCCATGCCCCCATTCATTTCATTTCTGCAGAATCATCGATGGCATGGGCCCAGATGAAGGAGGAAAGACACCCCAGTCTCGACTTCCTGGAGCTCAACACTACAACATCTTCAAAACACAGAACTTTAATGAACAGAGTGAGTGTTATTAAGGACTAACCTGCCCACGACATGCAGCACCCACGTAAACACCATACTAACCCGTCGGGAGACAAGTTCCTTCAACCGTGAGGGTCCCAATCAAAAAAAACCTCACTCACTAAACAAATTTGCAGAGGATTTAGGTCCAAATCCATACAGGAGGCAAGGAAATCCTCACGAGCTAGGGGTATGTTCAGATGTTGTGCTTTATTGAGCCATATGGGCTAAGGACTGTAAATCCCCATTAAGTGTGAGGATTGTCCGACGACAACATTGCACGCTAGCACGCCAACCCCTACTCACCAGCGATTCTCCCACTGCAGTTATCAGTATTCGTCCGCTACAAAGGCCATGGCGGGGAGCCCCAGAAACACGCTACGACAGCTGCACATAATGTTTCCTGCTCATGCCGGGAGGTATGGTGAAGAGCCAAAAGGGACAAATGTTGTGCCAGATATGTCCTTATCAAGGTTACCCAGAGAGACAAAACCAAAAAGGCCTGTAAAAAAGTATGCAATCATTTGACGACCAAAGCACCGGTCTTTAGCTGACCTAAGTTTTGAAGCATTGGGCAAAGGACCCACAAAAACCTTATACCTTAATACCTTACTCATAGCATCATAGAGACTTGTGGAAGAAGAGCACAGGGATTCATCGCTTCTTCCTATCAACGGGGAGACAGAGATACCCCTACCTACAACTCATCGAATGCGACCAAATACCCGATCACAGAGAAGAGATTCCTACCCCAAACTGCAAGTTCATCAACCAAACCTAAGCACTTAGCCAGCGTTATCCCACCTTTGGATATGGATGCCGAGAATCTACTCCAGCTTGGCTAGAGACAAACTGACAGGGTACAAAAGGTGCGTCACCATTGTAATGGTCCTGACAAAACGCCCCGTACGCCCAGAGACAATTTTGAGGTATGGGTATCATAGGAAATGGTACTGCTTGGATTCAATCAGGAATCATTCCTTTAAGACTACGTGCAAGGGGACGGACGCACATTCTTACATCAAGACCATGTCCCTCATCACTATGAGGTGAACAGAGAGACTCCGCGAGACCTTCATACAGCTGCCCGAGACATCATCCCTCCGCCCTATGTGGGACATCAGGTGATATCATTGTGTTCTCACAATCTAAGGATGAGCATAAAGTAGCCTGTGTCAGTAGAAGGACAGTAGAATTTTGGTCAAGATAAGGACAGTGATGGTTCTCTTAATGATGAAACCATTACTGGGGATTTCTCCAGTACTCCTTCCGAGCTTCAGAGTAAGACTCCCCAAATAAACTGGAACAGAGCCATTGTCAAGATTTAAAGGCTCTCTTCACATACCTCGAACCAGCAAAGCCTAAAGTGAGAGAACACTCACAACATTTATGGAGAGAATATATCGGGAACAACCATGCAGAACCAGGCTCCATACCTTAAAGAAGAACGAGAAGTGCTGGATTACTGGCGCATGAGAGGGACTTAACATCTCCTTCCAAGACACGTCAAGCGGGCCACGGACAGAGGCTGACCATACCTAGCTTTCATCAGAGCAACCAACTCGTTATGCCCGAGATTATCAAATAGTAAGTAAACAACCATCAGCATACTTCAACCATGGAGTTTTGAGCATCTACAGATGACTTCGTAGGCAAGAACGATGAATGCTGAAACCAACCAGTAACATCGATTACCCACTCGAAAGCAAGTAAGGCCAGAAGTGATCCTCCAAAAGGAAAACTCTCAAGACTCCATTGCTGGAGGAGCCATGTGGCTCAGATTGACCGCCTGAAGAGCACTAGCAACATCTGATGTCAGTATTTATTGAGCATCGGCGAGCGAGTTTTGAGTGAACAACAACAACGGGTGTACCACTGGCCAACACCATGGCATTACCAACCCACAGTGATGCTACTCCGGTGCACGACAAGAAGTGTCAGCTGTTTGTGGGTTGCAAACCACCAGACCAAAGAAAGCTCAACAATATCCACCGTCCCTTAAGCTCTCGAGGCCATAGGAGTAATCAAGGCCTTCGACAAATCGGGATACTTCCCACTTCACTGACATAGATATGTCTCACCCGCCTCCACAGCTGTCACCGACAAAACTCCCCTCATATCACTTTGGTGGGGCCACAACCCTGAGACCTACCGATTTCTTGGTATGCCCATCTGCTTTGTGTCAGAGGTCCAGGACATGGTTCTTGGCAACCAGCCCAAGCTGAAATGTTTGCAACGACACAAGAAATTTTCACGAAGCAGAACTTCGCCAGACTTGAAGATGTCGGCAGAAATTATCCGCCAAAGAACAGGAGAATCCTACACAGACAGCAACTTTTTACTGGTGATCCACTGACTCCTTCCCAAGAAATCCAAAGTGCTAAGGGTAACAAGTCAAAAGTCCCCCTGCTCATCACCGGTTGGAGCCCCAATGAAACCGAAGTGAAACAAAGGAACTCTTGGATCACCAACACTCCCCAAAGCCTGTCATTAGATCTATCAAGTTCACCTACTCATCTTTTGGGACCAGAATAACAAAGGAGATGCAAAATATTGCCCTCCATCTCAGTGTGCCTGCCACCACAGCCTACTCCCTAGTGGAGTTTCCCCCAATGCACTTCCTTCCACCCAGTCTGCATTATCCACACCTAAGAAAAGGAAATGGCACAACCCACAAACCAAACCTGAAAGAAGGAGACCCTGTGTGTTGAAGAAGAATCCCAACAAACCGAAAGGAATTGACTGGCCTATGGACTAGTTACAAAGGTTCTTTGTCCCAGACAAGGATGGCGAGATCCGGTAAGTGAGTTGAAGATATCCAGGGAGAGTGATCGCTAAACATTTGGCAAGGTCAATCAACCAAACTCATTCTGATACTTGCCCATTTGAGGATGTTCCTGTAGGATGAACAGGTGCTGAAGCTTTAATCCATATTCTTTAAGTTTGTATAAACAAAACTAATCTGTTTATATTGCATTCTAACATGCTTTGTTTAAAGTGTTGTGGACTATATCTTATAGACATTTATTTATAGTGGAAATCCCCCTATGGAATTTCAGCACGGGGAGAGTGCTGTTCCTCCTCGAGTTTTAGAATGTATTGTTAATTCAGTTCTTATTTTTCCAATTGTAGGTGCTGGATCTGCGCCAGTCAGCTGACCAAGTTACTTGTGCTTCCCCTCTGCTCTTTGTTCATAAAGTTTGTCAAAGGTGAATGTTTTCTAGCCCATTGGAGAGTCACTTTCCTGTAATCTGCCATTTTATTTGCATCTTACTGTGACTGGAGCACATGTGTTGTGGTCTTCTTGCTGAAGCATCAATATCTGACCAGCCGCACAGTGCAAAGCACAGCAGAAGGCAGCAAGTGAAACCCGCAACAACAGCAGCAGCGCAGCAGCAGCGCGGCAGAAGCAGCAATAATCCCGCAACAACAGCAACTTACCAGAGGGTTTTCCTTCTACAAGGAAAGCGTACTACAGAGATGAGCCACAGTTCTGTATCAGTGATTATGCTGGATTAAAGGTGAAAAAAAAAACCATTTTTTGTTTTCCATCCCGTGTTTTTGAATCTATTTAGGAAGCGGGTTTGCTCGATCCTGATGCCCCAAAATTCGGGTTTTAAAAGGGGAAAAAGTCCCAGTCATCCCCCAGCCAGTTACACCTTCATTCGCCTATGGGGGGGGAAAGAACCTGTGTCCTTTTGCACTCTTAAAGTTGGGGAGGTATCCTGGGCCTTTGCTAAAAAGTCACACTGTGGGGTTGGCCGATCCGAGGCACTGGCCCCATTTTTAAAAGTAACATCTTGGGGTTGGGGCGATCTGAGGCCTAGGGCCCCAGTTAAGCCCCAATTGGGGGTTGTGACCCTGGGGGACATAGGGCCCCAGCTAAAGTCACTTTGGGGGGTCTCCCCATTCCTGAGGCCTGGGCCCATGCTACACGTCCATTTTTGTGGGGTTTGTCTTTCTGAGGCTTTGGGAAAAGTAAAAGTACATCTGTGGGGCTTCTTTCCCTGAGGACTAGGGCCCCATCCTACAAGTCAATCTGTGGGGTGGTTAAAATTCCTGTGGGGACTAGGGCCCCCCATGCTAAAGTCTTTCTGGGGGCTGGCTGTTTCCTGGGACAATTGGGCCCCCAGCCAAACAGTCACATCTGTGGGGTGGCTATTCTGGGACACTAGGGCCCCAGCCTACAAGTCACATCTGTGGGGCCTGGTTATTCTTGGGACCTAGGGCCCCCAGGTAAAGTCACTTGTGGGGCCTGGCTGACCCTGAGGACCGGGCCCCAGCCTACTGAAATTGGGGGCCCCAAACTGGCCTGAGGGGGGGCCCCACTGTGCCCCTGTTTGCGTGACAGCTTCGCCATATTCCCCAATGGAGACTTAGGGGCCATTCACATGGCACAGTGCAAGTACCAGATGGAAATCCCGGGGTCCTCATGTTCAAGGTCATCAAGGGTCCCAGCCCTATCTAAATGATTTTTCGGCACAAAAGTTCCTCCCCCCAAACCAAAATGTCCCCAGCTTCCCCAAAGATTTTCTAAAGCAGCGCTCCGGTTCTATCTGCACACAGCAATGAGAGCAGCCCTAGGATGCTCTGCCCCACAGATACAGCCTCCCAAATATAAACCCCCCCGTGTATCCCCCGTGTCAGGAGATTATGAGGGTAGAACTACCTCTTACCATATGGCCCGATCAAAACTCGGGGGAACTTTGTGAATGTGTCAGGATGGAAGTCACCGCCGCCGGGAATCTATTGCTGCAAGAATGAAATTTTTTTAAATCTGACCCAAACTTTCTATCTGAGTGACAGCTCTATTACTATTATCTATCTTCTATCTATTATCTATTATTATCTATCTATCTTTCTATTATTTTTTCCCATACTTTTATCTTTTTCAATTTTATCTTTTCCCCATATCTATCTAACCCATATTCTATCTATCATCCATATTATCATTATTCTATTATTATCTATTACCCCATTCTATCTATTATCTACTATTATTATCTTCTATCTATCTTTATCTATTATCTTCTATCTATCTACCCATATCTATTCTTCTATATCTTCTAAAAATTATTCTATTATCTATCATCTATCTATCTTTCTATCTATCTATCTATCTATCTATCTCATTTTTTATTATCTATTTATCTATCTCATTTTATCTATTATCTATTTTTCTATCTATCTATCTATTTTTTATCTATCTATCTATCTATCTATATTTATCTTTCACTTTTATCTTCTACCATTATCTACTATCCATTTCATCTATCTATCTCTTTTATCTTTTTATCCTTATAATCTATTATCTATTATCTTCTTTTTTTCCATTCTTCTTTCTATTTCTACTATTAAATTTACTATTATCATTTTTATTTCTACCCTATCTTTTATTATTACTCTTTTCTTTTTCCACCTTTTATTTAAATTATCTCCTATTATTATCTATTATCTATTCTATCTATCTATCTTTATCTTCTCATATCTTCTTTTTTTTCTACTATTATCTATCTACCCCATTTTATCTATTACCATCTTTTTTTCTTACCATATCTATTACCCCTTTATCTTTTTCTCATTCTATTTTTAAAATTTCTTATATCTTTTCTATCTATCTATCTATCTTTCAATTATCTTTTATCTCATATCTATTATCTATCTATTATTAAATCTTCTATTATTATTATCTATCTTTTATCTATCTATTTCTATCTATTATCTATCTATCTATCCATCTATCTATTTTTCCCTTTCTATCTATCTATCTTCTATCCATTATCTTCTATCTTCATTTTTCCTATTTTTATCTCTTTTCTTTATCTTTATCTAAATTTCTCTATCTTTTAAACTATCTATTTTTCATATTGTTTTTTCATTTGTCTAGCTATCTCCCATTTCCTATTTCCCCTTTTATCCTTTTCGTATTTTTTATTTTTTTAAACATTATTCTATCTTTCTTTTTTTTAAACTTTTCTCTATCTATCTATCTATCTATCTATTATCTTTTTCTATCTATCTTTATTATCTCTCTATCTATCTATTACTTTATCTATCTATTTCTATCTTTATCTATCTATTTTTATTATTATCATCTATCTATCTATTTTTTCTATTCTTCTATCTTCAATTTTTCTATTATCTATTCATTCTTCTTTTCTCCTATTATCTATCTATTACTTTTTCTATTTATTTCAAATTATCTTCTATTTAATCTTTATTCTATCTATCTATCTATTCATTTTTATCTATCTTTCTATCTATTTTCTTTTATTTTTTTTGCACTGATAAATTTAGTACTATACAATGATATACATGTATTAAGTTTATGTAACAAACTGTGTCAGACACATAAAACGTAATAACTACGTTCACCCTCGCACCATTTTTGTAAACTTCTTGCACCGTTTCTCCCCTTGCTGTAGTGTCGGCTCTGAGCCTGTTCCTCCACTGAAGTATATGTACAGTGTATATAGTGTATATATAATTGTAATATACAGGATGCCTCCTCAGTGTCTCCTCCGGTCACAAGCATTGAATAACATCTTTGCCCCCTACCCATAATATAGAGAGACAGGAGCCCATGAAGTCCCCGCAGGTGGCTCGCCCTCCGTGCCCAATAAGGTAAATTTTGCTCCCACCAATGCCATTTCACTTGCCCGGGTGGACACATGGCCCTAGTAAGGTGTGCCGTCCCCACTGTCAGGTGGCATCTTCTTTTTGTGAAGACATTTGCCCCCCCAAAACCCCATAAGTCCCCAGGGGCGACGAAGCCCGGGGGAGGCCCCGGGTGGCCCCGGGCTACTTAGGGGCCGGTATTTTGTTTTCGAGCTTTGGGGTCAGTGTGGCATGTCACTGGTGCCCGTCCAGGGGGGGGGCGAGGTTCCTGGAGGTGAGCGCTGTGTGATCACCGACTTTCTCAATGAGTGGATGAGGGGCTTCCCGGGAAGGGGAGGTCTGCTCCTGTAGTCCGGTGCTGTGTGTGCGGCAGCCTCCTGAAGCCCGGTCCGGCTCTGCCAGAAATACACAAGACCGACACCAGAGGAGCGTCACAAGACGAGCCGAATCTACAGAGCCCAACCATCACCTGCAGGACACCCCCATAACCACCATCACCTGCAGGACACCCCCATAACCACCATCACCTGCAGGACACCCCCATAACCATCATCACCTGCAGGACACCCCCATAACCATCATCACCTGCAGGACACCCCCATAACCATCATCACCTGCAGGACACCCCCAGAACCATCATCACCTGCAGGAACCCCCTATACTATCATCCCCTGCAGGACCCCCATAACCTATCTTTCACTGCAGGACACCCCCATAACCACCATCACCTGCAGGACACCCATAACCATCATCACCTGCAGGACACCCCCATCACCATCATCACCTGCAGGACACCCCAACAACTATCATCACCTGCAGGACACCCCCATAACTATCATCACCTGCAGGACACCCCCATAACCACCATCACCTGCAGGACACCCCCATAACCATCATCACCTGCAGGACACCCCCATAACCACCATCACCTGCAGGACACCTCCATAACCATCATCACCTGCAGGACACCCCCATAACCATCATCACCTGCAGGACCGCCCCATAACCTTCTTCCCTGCAGGACACCCCCCAAAACCCCCAACACCTGCAGGAACCCCCAAATAACCATTCATCACTCAGGACACATCCTAAACCTTCATCACCTGCGGAAACCCCTAAAAACCTTTCTCACTGCAGGACACCCTATAACCATCATCCCTGCAGGAAAACCCAATAACCCATCATCACCTGCAGGACTCCCCTAACCATCATCACCTGCAGGACACCCCCATAACCACCATCACCTGCAGGACACCCCCATAACCATCATCACCTGCAGGACACCCCCATAACCATCATCACCTGCAGGACACCCCCATAACCATCATCACCTGCAGGACACCCCCATAACCATCATCACCTGCAGGACACCCCCATAACCACCATCACCTGCAGGACACCCCCCATAACCATCATCACCTGCAGGACACCCCCATAACCATCATCATCAGCAGGACACCCCCATAACCATCATCACCTGCAGGAACCCCCCATAACACCCAAATAACCTCCCAGGAAAACCTCCATAACCATCATCACCTGCAGGACACCTCCATAACCATCATCACCTGCAGGACACCCCCATAACCATCATCATATGCAGGACACCCCCATAACCACCATCACCTGCAGGACACCCCCATAACCATCATCACCTGCAGGACACCCCCATAACCATCATCACCTGCAGGACACCCCCATAACCACCATCACCTGCAGGACACCTCCATAACCATCATCACCTGCAGGACACCCCCATAACCACCATCACCTGCAGGACACCCCCATAACCACCATCACCTGCAGGACACCCCCATAACCATCATCACCTGCAGGACACCCCCATAACCATCAACACCTGCAGGATACCCCCATAACCATCATCACCTGCAGGACACCCCCATAACCATCACCCATCTGCGGACACCCCCAAAACCCATCATCATCTGCAGGAACACCTCCAAAAACCATCATCACTGCGGGGACACCCACATAACGATCATCACCTGCAGGACACCCCCATAACCATCATCACCTGCAGGACACCCCCATAACCATCATCATCAGCAGGACACCCCCATAACCATCATCACCTGCAGGACACCCCCATAACCATCATCATATGCAGGACACCCCCATAACCATCATCATCTGCAGGACACCCCCATAACCATCATCACCTGCAGAACACCTCCATAAACCATAAACACCTTTGCGGGACAACCCCATAACCATCATCATATGCAGGACATAACCACTCCCTGCAGACCCCCTAACACCACGCGGACACCCCCATAACCCCATCACCTCGGGACCCCCCATAACCATTCCCCCTGCGGGAAACCCCCCCATAACCCCACCCTGCAGGCACCCCCATAACCATCTCACCTGCAGGAACCCCATAACAATACCTGCGGCCCCCCCATCCCACACACCTGCAGGACCCCCCATAACCATCACATGCAGGACCCCCCCATAACCAAAACCCCTGCAGGACCCCCCATAACCAACCACCGCAGGACCCCCCAAACCCAAATAAACCCGCAGGACACCCCCATAACCACTCACTGGGGGACACCCAAAACCCCCATAACCTGAGGACCCCCCAAAACCCACACACCTGCAGGACACCCCCATAACCCCATCCCTCGGGAAACCCCCCATCCCACATAACCTGCGGGAACCCCATAACAATAATGAGGACCCCCATATCCATCATCACCTGCAGGATACCCCATAACCACCATCATCTGCAGGACACCCCCATAACCATCATCATCTGCAGGATAACCCATAGTTGCCAACTTTCGAAAATGAAAAGCAGGAGAAATTAGTGGGCGGCGCGCTAAGCGCGCCGCGGCAAAAATTTGCATGGACACGCCCATCTTTGGTTTTGCCACGCCCCTTCAAAAAAGCCCACCCACTCCACCTAACTGCATAAAGGCTTTGGAAGAAAGCCAGGTTGATGCCCTTATAGCTAGGTAGTAGCCCCATAACCAGTAGTGCCCCTTACAGGCGGTAGATGCCCCCTTGTACCCAAAGTAGATGCCCCCTTGTAGCCAGGTAGAGCCAAATTTGTAGCCAGGTAGATGCCCCCTTTGTTAGCCCAGGTAGGTGCCCCCATTGTTAGCAGGTAGGTGCCCCCATTGTTAGCCAGGTAGGTTGCCCCAATCTGTTTGCCGGGTAGGTGGCCCCATCTGTTTGCCGGGTTAGGTGCCCCATCTGTTTGCCAGGTAGTGCCCATCTGTTTGCCGGGTAGTGTCCCTCTGTTCCCAGGTAGATGTCCCCTCTGTTGCCAGGTAGTGCCCCTCTGTTGCCAGGAAAGTGCCCCATCTGTTTGCCAGGTAGATGCCCCCTCTGTTGCCAGGTAGATGCCCCCTCTGTTGCCAGGTAGTCCCCCTCTGTTGCCAGGTAGTGCCC
The DNA here is from genome assembly GCA_025379985.1 of Phyllomedusa bahiana. Lineage (NCBI taxonomy): Eukaryota > Metazoa > Chordata > Amphibia > Anura > Hylidae > Phyllomedusa > Phyllomedusa bahiana. The sequence continues at coordinate 43,037 of JAODAL010015166.1, read as the reverse complement.
CTCTGTTAGCCAGGTGGGTGCCCCTTTGTTGCAGGTAGGGGCCCCTCTGTTGCCAGGTAAAAGCCCCCTCTGTTGCCAGGTAGTGCCCCCTTTGTTCCCAGGTAGATGTCCTCTGTTGCCAGGTAGATGCCCCTCTGTTGCCAGGTAGACCCCCCTCTTATTGCCAGGTAGTTGCCCCTCTGTTAGCCAGGTAGAGCCCTAAAAGCTAATAAAAATTAAATAATAAAATCCACTCACCTCACCAGGCTCCTGCCCGATCTCTTCAGCGGCGCAGGGGAAGTGAGAGCAGCCGCGCGTCACTCCCTGAAGCCCGCGGTCACTTACCCTGCGCCGTTGACTGTTGTACGCGCACAACCGGCGCCGTACATACAGGGAGAGGAGGGAGGAGGGAGCGATCCTCCTGCCTCCTCCCCCCACAGTGAGACCGGGGCGGGTGAGCGGCCCGCGCTGGGGCGTTCACCCCCTGTAGGAGAGGTCCCGGCGCAAGAGTAGCGCACCAGCGTACTCTTGCGCCGCGGTAATTTAAAGGACCCCCGCCGCCTGCAGGCGGCGGAGGAATTCCAATCCCGGGAGGGCGGGAGGGGACCCCAAATAGCGGGACCCCCCCGCCAAAAACGGGAGAGTTGGAAAGTATGGGATAACCCCAAATCACTGCATGCCACCCCATAACCACCAACACCTGCAGGACACCCCCATAAACCATCAACACCTGCAGGACACCCACATAACACCATCACACCTGCAGGACACCCCCATACCCCTCATCATCTGCAGGACACCCCCATAACCATCATCACCTGCAGGACACCCCCATAACCATCATCATCTGCAGTACACCCCCATAACCATCATCACCTGCAGGACACCCCCATAACCATCATCACCTGCAGGACACCCCCATAACCACCATCACCTGCAGGACACCCCCATAACCATCATCACCTGCAGGACACCCCCAGAACCAGCATCACCAGCAGGACACCCCCATAACCATCAACACCTGCAGGACACCCCCATAACCACCATCACCTGCAGGACACCCCCATAACCATCATCACCTGCAGGACACCCCCATAACCATCATCACCTGCAGGACACCCCCATAACCACCATCACCTGCAGGACACCCCCATAACCATCATCACCTGCAGGACACCCCCATAACCACCATCACCTGCAGGACACCCCCATAACCATCGAACACCTCAGGACACTCCATAAACCATCATCAATCAGCATGACACCCCCTAACCATTCAATCACCTGCAGGACACCAACCCCCATAACCACAATCCACCTGCAGGACACCTCCATAACCTCATCACCTGCAGGACCACCCCCATAACCATCATCACCCTTCAGGATCACCCCAAAGACCACCATCACCTGCAGGTACTACCCCCATCATCCTCATCACCTGCAGGACCACCGCCCCCATAACCACTTCACCTGCAGGACACCCCCCATAACCATCATCACCTGCAGGACACCCCAATAACCAAATCATCAACTGCATGACACCCCATAACATCATCATCTGCAGGACCCCTCCAATAACCACCATCACCTGCCGGACACCCCCATAACCCTCCTCATCTGCAGGACATCCCCATAACCATCATCATCTGCAGTATTAACCACCAATCACCTGCAGGACACCCAAACCACCATCACCTTGCATTACACCCCCATAACCATCATCACCTGCAGGAACACCGCCCAAATCAACATCATCACAGGACACCCCCATCAACCATCATCACCTGCAGGACACCCCCCTAACCACCATCACCTGCAGGACACCCCCATAACCATCATCACCTGCAGGACACCCCCATAACCATCATCAACTGCAGGACACCCCCATAACCATCATCAGCCAGCAGACACCCCCCATAACCATCATCACCTGCGGATGACCTCATAACCAACTATCATCAGCATGACACCCCAAAAATAAATCATCATCATCAGCAGGACACCCCCATAACCATCATCACCTGCAGGATACCCCCATAACCATCATCATCTGCAGGACACCCCCATAATCATCATCATCAGCAGGACACCACCATAATCATCAACACCTGCAGGACACCCCCATAACCATCATCACCTGCAGGACACCCCCATAACCACCATCACCTGCAGGACACCCCCATAACCCTCATCACCTGCAGGACACCCCCATAACCACCATCACCTGCAGGACACCCCTATAACCATCATCACCTGCAGGACACCCCCATAACCACCATCACCTGCAGGACACCTCCATAACCATCATCACCTGCAGGACACCCCCATAACCATCATCATCTGCAGGACACCCCTATAACCCACATCACCTGCAGGACACTACCCTCCATAACGCACCATCACCTGCAGGACACCCCCATTAACCTTCACACCTGCAGACACCCATAAACCATCATCACCTGCAGGACACCCCCATAACCAACATCCCTGCAGTACACCCGCCATAAGTAACCACCATCACCTGCAGGACACCCCCATAACCATCATCACCTGCAGGACACCCCCATAACCATCATCATCTGCAGGACACCCCCCATAATCATCATCATCAGCAGGACACCCCCATAACCATCATCACCTGCAGGACACCCCCATAACCACCATCATCTGCAGGACACACACGCCCCCCAAACCATACAACACCTGCATTACACCCCCATAACTCATATCATCATCAGCAGGACACCCCCACAACCAATCACATCTTCAGGACATCCCCATAACCATCATGCACGCTTCAAGGACACCCCATAACCATCAACACCTGCAGGACACCCCCATAACCATCATCATCTGCAGGACACCCCCATAACCAACAACACCTGCAGGACACCCCCATAACCATCATCACCTGCAGGACACCCCCATAACCACCATCACCTCAGAACAAACACCCCCCCATAACCATCATCCACCTGCTGACACCCCCATAACCACCATCCACCTGCATGCACCCCCATAAACCAATCACACCCTGCAGACACCTCCATAACCACCATCAACCTGCAGGACACCCCCATTAACCATCATCATCTCAGGACATCCCTATAACCATCATCACCTGCAGGACACCCCCATAACCATCAACACCTGCAGGACACCCCCATAACCATCATCACCTGCAGGACACCCCCATAACCACCATCACCTGCAGGACACCCCCATAACCATCAACATCTGCAGGACACCCCCATAACAATCATCACCTGCTGGATACCCCCATAACCACCATCACCTGCATGACACCCCTATAACCATCAAACACCTTCAGGACACCCCCATAACCATCATCATCTGCAGGACACCCCCCATAACCACCATCACCTGCAGGACACCCCCATAACCATCTACACCTGCATGGACACCATCCATAACCCATCATCATCAGCAGGACACCCCCCATAACCATCATCACCCTGCAGGACAACCCCCAAAGACCACCATCACCTTCAGGAAAACCCCATAACCACAATCACCTCAGGACAGCCCCCATAACCAACATCACCTGCAGGACACCCCCATAACCAACATCACCTGCAGGACACCCCCATAGCATCATATCTGCAGGACTTCCTATAACGCATCATCACCTGCAGGACACACCATATTCATCATCATCTGCAGACGACCCCTATAACATCATCATCTGCAGAAAACACCTCCCCATAACTCATCTATCATCATCAGCAGGACATCCCCCATAATCATCATCACCTGCAGGACACCCCCATAACCATCATCACCTGCAGTGACAACCTCCATAAAACCATCTTCACCTGCAGGACACCCCTATAACCAACACACTGCAGACACCCCCATTACCACCATCACCTGACAGAACAACCCCATAACCATCATCATCTCATGGACACCTCCATAACCACCATCATCTGCAGGACACCCCCATAACCACCATCACCTGCAGGACACCCCCATAACCATCATCACCTGCAGGACACCCCCATAACCATCATCACCTGCAGGACACCCCCATAACCACCATCACCTGCAGGACACCCCCATAACCACCATCACCTGCAGGACACCCCCAGAACCATCATCATCTGTGCATTGACACACCCCCATAAACATCAATCACCTGCAGGACCCTCCATAACCATCATCCCCCCCCCCACCTGCATCAGTGTCAGATATCTAGCTATTCTATCTATCTAACAATCTATCTATCTATCTATCTATTATCTATATATCACCATAACTATCTATCTATCTATTCGTCATATCTATCTATCTATCTATCTATCTATCTCCTATCTAGCTATCTATCTATCTCTCTATCTCATATCTATCTATCTATCTATCTATTTATCTCATATCTATCTATCACCTATCTATCTATCCCATACCTATCTATCTATCTCTCTGTCTGTCTGTCTCATATCTGTCTACATCTATATCTACTATTTATCTATCAATCAATCTCATATCTATCTACAGTATCTACAGTTGAAACCAGCAGTTTCCATCCACTATATAAAAAGCCCCATCTGACCTCTGATGAAGCGTTGGTTTGCAACGCGAAACGCGTAACGTTTTTAAAGGTTTTGCTTTTATTATGTGAAGATGTTAAACTTCCCTTTACATTTTTAGCAATAAACTTAACACTTCCAGTGCTATTGGAGTTGTTCTACGTCTCACTGCATGCGAGTGCTGCGGTCGTTGTATACTAGTTTTGCCTCCTTTTACCTGCATCGCTATCCTTTTGGCCGATGTGAGTCGAGTGGCTGCCGGCTGCCGTATCCTGAGCTCGGACGAGAGCTTAAATAAACTGCATGAAGTTATGCCTCTAACTTAATTGCACAACATAATAAGTTGAGCACACCTCAGTATCCTGATCTTCATTTCAGCACTGCATTTACATACTTCACTATTATGTGCCTTTTTCTCTCTCTCCCTTATTTTTGGGCATTTATCTATCTATCTATCTATCTATCTATCTATCTATCTATCTATCTATCTCATATCTATCTATCTATCTCATATCTATCTATCATCTCATATCTATCTATCATCTCATATCTATCTATCTATCTATCTATCTCATATTCTATCCATCTATCTATCTCATATCTATCTACTTATCTATCTATCTATCAATCTATCTAGTATCTCATATCTATCTATCTATCTACTATTTATTTACTATCTACCATATCTGTCTATCTATCTATCACTATCTATTTATCTTCTACCCATCTATTTTATTATCTATCCATATCTATCTATCTATTAATCTATCTATCTATTTTTACTATCTATCTATTTATCATCTATCTATCTCATGTCTTCTATCTTCTACTATCTATCCCATTCTATCTATCATCTACTACTATCTTCTATTTTTTCTATCTATTATCTATCTAACTATCTACTAATTTATCTATCCCATATCTATCTATTTTCCCATTTTATTCAAATCTATCTTTTTTTTATCTATCTCATATCTACTATCTATTACTATCTATATCTTCTATCTATCTATCTTTATCTATCTATTATATTATCTTTTTATCTACTATCTATTTATCTATCCTACTATCACTATCTATCTCATATCTATTTATTTATCTATCTTTGGACACGCTGGAATAAAACACTTTTTTTTATTTTTTCCGTCATTGAGTAGAGCACATTTTTTTAAATTTAACTATCCATCTCATAGCTATGTTTCTATGTATCTACAGTATCTATCTATCTATCTATCTATCTACTACTATCTTCTATCTATCTATCTATCGTCTCATATAACATCTACAGATCACAGTTGAAACCACATTTTCCACCACTAATTAAAAAGCCCCATCTGCATTTTTCCACTACTACTAAAAACAGAATAAACCTTCCCCGTTTTAGGTAAATTGGGGAAAAAAATTTTTATATTTCCCAAATGCAGAAAATAAGAAGAATTTTAAGGCTTTTTTACTTTCGCAAAGTAAAAAATTTTACATAACACTGAAAAGGGCCCCCATTTTTATGCCTTGGAGGCTCCTCAGGGGTTTATTGGAAAATTTGGGTTTAATTGAGACACACCGTGGACATACTGCTTCTTGTGTAACATCTGGGGAAAGTTTAAAGAAATCAGCCCAAAATATCAGGAAGAAATTGTGGACTTGTACAAGTCGGTTCTCCTTTGGCAATTTCCAAAACCTTAAGGGCCTCGTTATCGACAAACAATTAAACGAAAGTACACAACAAAATGGGGAAAGTCCAGCCCTCATACCGCTCGGAAAGGGACGGGTTTGTTCTCAGAGATAAAACCTTTGTGGCAATCAACCCAAGGACAAAAGCAAAAGACCAAGTGAAGATGCCCGGGGGAAGTTGGTAAGATTGTGTAATTACACATGAAAACGAGTATTATAACAGGGTGAAAGGCGAATCTGGGGGATTCTCCAAAAGAAAAAAAAAACCAATTAATGTTTTTTAAATGCACAAAGGGAAAAAAGACTACATTTTGAAAAAATGTCTTGGTCTGAAAAACTAAAATTAAGTTTGCCATAAAGACCAACGTTCATTTGGAGGAAAAAGGGGGAAGCTTTAAAGCCCCGAACACCTCCCAAATTGAAACAAGGGGGTGGCAGCATCAGTTGTGGGTTGTTTTTTGCTGGAGGGACTTGGGGACTTCACAAAATAGATGGGACATAGGAAAGAAGGTTATGTGGCAAAACGAACAACTCTCAAACATCACAGGAAGTTAAAGCTTGGGGCGAAAAGGGGGCTTCCAAATGACAATGACTGAACACTGCCAAAAATGGTTAAATGGCTTAAGAAACCAAATCAATGGTTTGGAGGACCACACAAAGCCCTGATCTAAATCCTACTGAAATTTATGGGGAAATATGAAAAGGCCCCTGCGAGCAAAGGACCTCTAAACAGGCTCGTTACCCAGTTCTGTAGGGGAAGGGCCAAAATTCCTCCAAATTTGGAAATTTTTTTGGGAAAGGGTCCGAAGTTTTACCCAAGTCCTACATTTAAGGGGGAAAGCCACCAAATCAATGAAATTATTTAAACATTTGCAGAAGTAATAAAAATGCTTAAAATTTTCTCTCATTATTTGAATTTTGGGAAAAAGAAATAATTTTGGGCCCAAATTTACCCAAAAGGGGAAGTTTATTCTGATTTAAGTCAAAAGTGAAAAAAACCTGCAGAGGGGGATTTTATATGTGGATGGAAACTTTTGGGTTTCAACGTTTATTTAATCTTCCATTCCCCTAACTACTAATTTCCCCCTCCCCTTCCCCCCTCCTCTTTTCCCCAAAATTTTTTTAAAGGGTCATGGGAAAAGACTGGACCGCAGCCCACCTATTGGCTGTAATGCTCCTCATACAACATCCGACTCACTGAGTCTAGCAATGTGAAAGGGATTAATAAAGACTTTGTCCACATTTTGGCTGACTGTCTTGAGAATTAAAAACAACTATCAAAGTCGCACTTGCTCTGGAGGGCTCTCTCTCCTCTCTTCTCTCAGTTTGAGATGGCAGCTTTGATTGAGAGGGAAAGTTGTACGGGCAAAACCCGACATGGATTTGGAGGGCATCTAAAAGGGGGCAGCTCTGCACTTTAGGGGGGGAAAGGAATCATAAAAAAGGGCCCTTGCCAGGAAGTTTGTTTCAGACGTGTACATGTGTAAGAGGAAGCAGAGCACCCATTCAAACTCTAACTATGGGGGGTTTTTCACAGGCGTAATTCGGAAGCATTTCACCCTTTGGCTCAAATAGGCAGTTTGGGCCAAATTACGGTAATCCATAGTTTATAAGAACAGGGATTCCCTCCTCTCCCCACTTTTCCCCGCGCCGCAGTACATCGTGTAAAAATACCCTAACAACAATTTTCACCAGCATGTAAAACACCCCACAGAGAAAAAGAAACTAAGAGCAACTGGAATAACCAGGGTGGGGTGGGGAATGAAGGAGAGATGATTGCAGACTAACATTTAGTGCATTTTTATTTCTTTACTCAAGGTAACAACAGATGTATGAAAATACAATTTTTCCCTGTCTAAGGTGTCCACAGACTGTAATTTATGGTAGATATTTCTTCAACTCATAGAGGAAAGAATGATGGAATTATTTCCAAAACAAATCCTGGTCCAAGTCTTAGGCTAAGTTCACACGGCATAATTGAGGGGCGAAAGTACGCCCCGCAATTACGCCGGGACTTCGAGGGCCCACCGGCCCCATAGACATTCATTACAGGGCACTATTCGCCGCTATAATTGACATATCACTTATCTCCCCCCCCCCGGTTATTGTCCAAGCGGGGGGAGGAGGATAATCTCTATGAAACGGGGTACCTCATTATGGGATTATTTTTTGCCCCCCTATGAGGCCCTTACGCAGCGAAAAACGGGCCAAATAGCCCCCAATTTAAAAACCTTGAACTTTCCTAAAAAGGGAAAAGACATTTCCCCTTCCCATGTTTCCTTACAATTGGCTGAGTCCACGGTTCAGGAAGGTCTGGAGCGATTTCCCTTTTACTTGTAGTTGACAGGTAATAGGGTAGTCTACAGGTAAAAGGGAACGCTCCAGACCTTTCCCGAGCTGTGAACTCGACCATTGAAGGGGAAACAGGGAACCGACAACAGAAAAATTGTATCAATGGAAAGAATTCGGAGATTCCGTCAAGATTCCAAAGCAACACGGAGAGCAGCAAAAAGACAGGACGGTAGGACGGGTGACAGCTAAAATTACAGTTTGCTTCTTCATTCCCGCATCTTTCTCACCCCAGAACCTAAACCTGCAAAAAATCTCAGCATAAATGATTCTATACTCCAGATGCATCGCACACACAGCAGGTTTAAATTGCACCCAAAGTGCCTATAATGTAACAGCAGCACGGATACTGTAGGGACAGGATCGACAGCAAGCACGCTGACAACTTGGCCATAGGGTAAACCGCCATCTTCTGATTTACTCTGGTATTAACATCTATTGTTTATCCTGAACTAAAGACCCGAAGGGATCTAGGGTCTAATGATCAGCCTTAAAGGGGTTTTGCCACGATGTAAAGTTGACGTGGATCCTCCAAAATGGGTATTTAATCACTTTTCTAAATATATTGATTACAAAAAAATGAAGCCTGTGAGATTTATGCAGCATTGCTCAGCCCCCCTTAGTTTTCTGAAAGTTAAAATTAGACACGACCAGGACACTGACAGGAGCTGATCTGGCCGCGCTTGCGTGTTTGCACTTTTTATCTGATGACAGGGAACATGAATGAGCTTGCAAGGGACTGTGGAGAAAGTGCAGTGTATGAGGCTTTCGGCTGTATGGACAATCCACTGGTTGTAATGTTATTACTTGAGTAAACATTGCAGACGCTCCCATCTTTCTCACTCTCTGCTCCTCTCTGCTCAGCCCACTCCTTCTCACCACTGCAGCGTTCATGATTTGTTTATCTTTTCTCCTGAGCCAGATAAGAGGTAAGCAACTCACTTCTTGGCAAAACCCCTTTAAGCAGAGGTGTAACTTGAAGCTCCGGGGCCCTAGTTCAAAAAGTGAAATGGGGCCCCAGCTACCATGTGCCACTTACAATGCTGGTATCTCCTTATGTGGCAGGAGGGCTTTTGGGCCCCCTCAGGCTGCAGGGCCCGGTAGCGGCTGCTACCTCTGCACCCCCTATAGCTACACCCCTGTCCCTAAGAATATTAATTATCAGTTCAGGCTACTCCCTAAAACTCCCCCCCAAAAACAGACCTTTTCCATCTCTCCTGATAGGCTATCATCACTGGTTGCTATAGCTACAGACCTGTTCAATCTCTCCTGATAGGCTGCCAGCACTGGTTGCTATAGCTACAGACCCGGCTTCTACTGCAGCCTAGTGGAAGCCAGTAAACACGCTCCTAAATTCAAAATGAAACCAAGAAAACAGGACTGAGGTGAGATGAATCAATGTAGTGAGGTAACCCGTTTAAGTTTTATTTTTTTACTTACAATTTTTTTTTAATTTTTTGGGGATCTGCACTCCTGCTCTCTTCCTCTTTCTCTAATGGACTTTCCCAATAGAGATTGGATTTGTTTTTTTTTTTCCTTTTTTAGGGTTAACTTACCTCTCTGCAGAACCTTCAGGTGCAGCCTTGCTTTCGCTCCGATGTCACTTCTGTTCCTATGGCACATGAGCCCGGAAGTGACGTTGGAGTGACAGCACTTGTGGAGCCAGTAGCTAACCCTAGAAAGCCTAAAACCCTAACACAAATTTTTGGAAAGGGCCCCAGAAAAAAAAAAAAAAATTTTCAAGTATTATTAAAAATTAACTTTTAAAATTTGGAGCCCCTTTGGATCCCAAAAGGGCGTTTTGTAACCTTTCAGGCGGGGAAACATAAATAACTTTGGTCCAAAAAATTTAAAAAATTTGACAATAATTTACAAAACAACTGGAAAAAGGGGTAAGGGGGTTTGGGCCTTTAGGGCTTCCCATTTCCCAAAGGGAAAAAGGGGGAAACCTGATTGGGGGGGGACCCCCCCCCAAAATTATTTTTGCTGGCCCCCAACCCCCTTTAAAAAATTTAGGTTTTTAAATTTACGCCTTAACCCCTTAAAAATGAAAGTTTTTTTATTGTTGGGGGCAGTAGCCGGGTTTGGGGGGAAGCACGGGAGAATTTTGGAGAGGGTTTTTTGTGGGGAGTTGAAAAAGGGGAAGCAGGAAAAACCCTTTGGGGGTTTTCGGAGTTTGTTTGGGTTTTTAAAATTCAAAAAATGGGGGAACATGGGACCTTAACCAAAGTTCCCCTACTTCCCCCTTTCTTCCTAAAAGGGAAAACCCTTTTTAAGGGGATTTTCAAAGGTTTTCAAAAAAAAGGGGAAAAACCTTCCGGGTTAAAAATTTTTTGGGGTTTAGGGTGAAAAAACAACCCAAAAAGGGGATTTCAGAAGCCCCGGGCGGGAAAAATGAAAAAGGCCGGACCACTTTTATTTGTTTTTCCAGAGTTAAGGAATAAGCGGTTTTTGGGGAAGTTTTTTTTAATTTGGGAGGCCCCGCGGGGGGGGGTTTGGATGGGGGGTTAAAGGGACAATTGGAGTCAAAAGGTTACCCAAAAGGAAAGCAAAAACCCTGGGATGGTGGGGAGGGTGAAACCCCTTTGGAAAAGTGAAAAGAAATTTTCGGGAGGGGGGGAAATGGAGGGGGGACGGTGGAAAATAAAAGAGTTCATTTTTCTCCACATTATTTTTAGGGGGGTGGAGGAAGAGAAAGGGGGAAAACCCAACAGTTTTCCCGGGAGAGTAAATTTTTTGAAATTTTTGGGCCCGGAGATTTTAGGGGTTGGGTATCGCCCAGCATACAGTGGGTTAAGGGAAAGGGCCATTTAAGGAAAATGACTGACCGGGGCCCAAAGGGGTGAAGATAGAGAAAGAGGGGGCCCCCAGGACGGGCCAATGGGATGAGGGGGGGCCCGAGAGTGAGAGACGCTAAAAGGGCCGAAAAGTGAGGTACGAGGAGATCCAGGAAAAGAGCCAAGCCCCATATGCCAAAAGGGAGGAGGGGTTTTTTGTGGGCAGGGGGGAATGGTCAAAAGGTAAAAGGGCAGGGGGACAGGCCCCAAAGGAGGAGGAAAACAGAGTATTTGCGTGAGGCTTTAGCATTTTTCCCAATTCTTTTTGGTGCCCTTGGTTAGGGGGTTTTCAGAGAGGGGGGGGGGGGGTTCCCGGAAACCCCGGGTTTGGACGGGTCAAGGAGAGAGGGGTAAAAAGGGAAGGGGGAGGAAATTTGAAGAAAGACCGTGCTGCTCGAAGGATTTTTAGGGGCAATGGAAGTTTTGAGAGGGGGGTTAAATTTAAAAACAATAAAGGGGGGGGGTTTCAAAAAGATGGTTTCTTTGGGAAAGGGGGGATGGCCCGCATGAAAAAAATGAGGAAGGGAAGATGCCAGGGGTTTTAATTTAAAAGATTAAAAAAAGATGGGTGAGGGTTTTGGAAATGAAACAGAAACTAAGGTCAGGGATGAGGTTGGGAATGGGAGGGGTTTCCGACAAACAGTGGGGGTTTCATTCAAGTTTTTAATTTTAAAATTTTTCCCCCAGTGCTGAACAATTCTTTTCTCCGGTTTTTTAAGGGGGCCACCGCTCCCCATGATTTTGAAATTTCCCACGCCCCCTCCAGTTTTAAAAAAAATGAAACCTTTTTTCCGTTTAAAAGGTTTTGAAAGCGGTTTTCAAACGTTGCTTTTAAGGAATGGGATTAAAAAAGCCGGGGCCCAAAAACCCGCACCACAAACCCTTTTGTGTTGTTAAAGGGCCCCTGAAAAAAATTTAAAGGGGGGAAAAAAATTTCCCCCCCGTTTCTCAACAAAAAAAACCCATTTAGGGGAGGGTTACCATTAAATGGGACCCAAAAAAAAAAAAAAGGGTTTTAGGTGCCTTGTACCCCCGATGGCCCCCTCCTTGGGCCCTTTTAAAAAGGGATTTTCCCCCAAAAAAAGGGAATTGGTTTTAAAAAGATCCTTGCAAAAAAAAAAATCCCCTTTGCAATATTTCCAAAAAAACCAAATTTCCCCCAACCAAATTCCTAGATATCCCCTCTTTTGTTTTGGGCTTCCCAACAGCTCCTCAGGGCCCGCTATGCACAACCTGTTAAACCCTTTTCATGATACCCTCCCACCCGGCCGCAATAGCTACAGACCTGTGTGATGCCCCCTGAAAAGGCTCCCAAAGCACTGGTCGCTATAGCAACAGACCTGTTCACCCTCTCCCTGATAGGCTGCAGCGCTAAAAGCAAAAAGCTACAACCCATTCAGCCCCTCCCCTGTTTACCGGGGCCCCGTCCCGGGTTGCTTTTTCTAAAAGCCCCATTCATTCTTTTTCCCTTATGGGCTTGTCATTTGCGGGTTCTAGGCTAAAAACCCGGGGGCTTTTTTTACTGCAGCCCAGTAAAAAAAACCATAAACAAAAACCTCTGAATTCAAAATAAAACCCAAAAAACCCAGGACTGAGGTGAGTTTAATAAAATGTGGGCCCAAAACCCCCTTTAATGGTGTCTGATTTTAGGTTTGTGCACGGATGATTTTCTAAAATATCTTTATTAGTTTTTCTGGGCTCCATATTGTCTGTAGAGACATAATACAATTATTTCCTTCTAAAGCCACCACCAGCAGGAGATGAGGAGCCTGAGGGATCCATAGGTATCATTGAATTCAATGTGGCTGCTGTCAAGCAATGCCAAACTAGTTAAGACTGTATAGCAAATAAAGTCGTATTATGTGGTTGCCCGTGGCAACTTGTCAAATCAAGGTTGGGTTTGCATCAAGTTGAGAGGAGATTATGGACAAGGTTGCTTGACATTGATCCAGATAGAAGGATCTGAGTGACAAACCTCATGTCTGAGAGATGTCACCGCATGGAGCAGGAAGAAGAGACGTGTACTTAGAAAGAAATATAGCCAGCCCAGCCCTCTGGTGTTAGCATAGACCCCAAAAAACCCTCTAGTAGATGTAATGAAACTTGCATGCAGGTCGAATATTCAGCGATCCACTGCTCTCGAGTAGTTAGATAACATCCATTTATTTCATCATATCCATAAAATGTGACAACATATCCACAGAGACAAACAGCATCGCTGACGCATTTCAAACTCATTAATTCTTAGGCATAGCACAATGACTAAGAACTAAAGAGTTCGAACTGGGTAAGCGATGCTGTTTGTCTCTGTGAATATGTTGTTTCCTCCCTAGGAGTGTTTGACCAATAAAATTTGCTCCAAAAGAAAGGCGTATGATAGTCTGTGGGGCCATATAGGAACACAAGGTGACGCTTAAGAAACTAAAGGCCATTCTCACATCAGCTAATGTTATGTCCATAAACCCACCATCACGAGGACACTGAACAACAATAGTTTGCGTGGCAGGATTGCAAGGAAAAACAATCTGGTGCTCTCCAAAAATAACATGGCTGCCCATCTACAGTTAGCTAAAGATCACCTGGACAAGGCAGAAGATTATCAGGACAATGTTTTGTGGACAGATGACACTAAAATACTGTCGAACTTTTTGGTTCAATGAGAATTGTTATGTTTGGAGAATTGAAAACACTGCATTCCAGCATTAAAACCTCATACCATCTGTGAAACATGGTGGTGGTAGTGTCATGGATCATACTAACTGTGACACATTGTGATGGTAGTATCATGGATAACCAACTGTGACACACAGTGTTGGTAGTATCATGGATCATACCATCTGTAACACATGGTGGTGGTAGTGTCATGGATCATACCATCTGTGACACATAGTGTTAGAAGTATCATGTAGCATATCATCTGTGAAACATAGTAGTGGTAGTACCACGGATCATACCATCTGTAGCACACAGTGGTGATAGTATCATGGATCATATCATTTGTGACACATGGGGGGATACGATTATGCAATCTTTGACACTTGGTAATGGTAGAATCATACTATCTGTGACACTTTGTGTTGGTGCTATCATACCATCTGTGACACTTGGTGGTGTGGGTATCATGGATCAGATCATCTGTGACACTTGGTGAAGGTAGTATCATAACATCTGTGTCACTTAGTGGTGGATCATACAATCTGTGACATATGGTGGTTATAGTATGATGGATCAAATCATTTGTGACACACGATGGGGATAGTATCATGGATCATACCACCTGTGACACTTGGTGATGGTAGTATCATACAATCTGTGACACTTAGTGGTGGTAGTATCATGGATCATACCATCTGTGACACTTGGTGATGGTAGTATCATACAATCTGTGATACTTGGTGGTGGTAGTATCATGGATCATATTATCTGTGACATACTGTGGTGATAGTATCATGGATCATACCATCTGTGACACTTGGTGATGGTAGTATCATACAATCTGTGATACTTACTGGTGGTAGTACCATGGATCATACCATCTGTGACACATGGTGGTCATAGTATCATGCTTTGGGCCTGTGTGCTGCATCTGGACCTGGATTTCTTGCCATCATTGATGGAACAATTAATTTTAAATTATATCAGCAAATTCTCATGAGAACATGGGACATGCAGCAAGACAACAATGTTAAGCAAACCATTCTACTAAATAATCATTAAAATATAAGAAAGATAACATTTTAGAATGGCCAAGTCACAATCTTGACCTTAATCCAACAAAAATGTTGTGGAAGGATTGAAGTGAGCGGCTCCTGGAAACCACCAACGACTTAACAGGTGAAGATGTTTAGTCTGGAGGAATGGGCTAAAAATCCTCCAAGCTGATGTGCAGGACTCATCAACCATTACAAGAAACATTTAGATGCTGCACAAAGAGGTCACACAGATACTTAAAGCAAGTGTTCACATACTTTTGTCACTCACAGATATGAGATACTGAATGATTTTCTTCAATAAATAACCAGGACTAATATTAGTGATTTTTTTTTTCTTTATTTGGTTCTCTGCACTTGCTTCTATGACTTATGTGAAAATTTGATGTAGTTTCAGGTCAAATTTGTGCAAAAATGTAGAAAATTCTGAAGGGTTCACAAACTTTCAAACACCTGTATCTATCTATCCACCTATCTTTATGTATCCTATATGTATGTATGTATCATCTATCTTTTTATGTCTTATATGTATATATGTATCCATCTATCTTTTTATGTATCTTATATGTTTGTATCTATCTATCTTTTTATGTATCCTTTATGTATCCATCTATCTTTTTATGTATCCTATATGTATATATGTATCCATCTATCTTTTTATGTATCCTATATGTATGTATCCATCTATCTTTTTATGTATCTTATATGTATGTATCCATCTATCTTTTTATGTATCTTATATATATGTACAGTATGTATCCATCTATCTTTTTATGTATCTTCTATGTATGTACAGTATGTATCCATCTATCTTTTTATGTATCTTATATGTATGTATCTATTTATCTTTTTATGTATCCTATATATATATCCATCCATCCATCCATCTTCTTTCTGTGATGGTTTGGACAGCAGTTGGTTGGACGCTGTACATCGTCCCCTTCAGTAAATAATAATCCAGAGGATATTAGCGGTTTTCTGTGCAGTTTTCATCTTCGGTAAATCTTCTTATTCATTCATTATACTGGAACTGATAGAAAGATAATGATTAGTAGCCCGAAACCATTCTACATCTACTAGTTACTAAAAATGGCCCCACTTGATCAGAATGTGACACACAGTAATCATTACAAAAACAAAATATGGTCAGCACATCCATTTTGAGAAATGAGTCTATAGATGCACACTGGTGTGGCAGCCAAAAGCAATGCAAGCACAACACAATAACAGCAGCTCTCTACAAGCCCTAAAAAACAGTCAAACGGGACAGAGGAATTTTTTGGAAAAGCATTTCTGCCACTTTGGAATATATGACAATTGTGAGGTTCTTAGTGTACATATTTTGTTTTTGGACTGCAAGCAGGGGGAAGTGGCTGCCCCCATTTTGGTTTTTTGCACTCCACCCATCTACACAGGTGTTTTTAATCAGATCAGGTTATAGCTGGAATCTTCTCTACCTGAAATGTGGAGGTCTGAACGGACACCAAGGGAGACCTGTATGAATCGAATGCTTCGAAGTTCATTTTCTCATCTTTTTCTCAGTGTATAATGCGCCTGAATGTATCAACGTGGTTTTTTTGCGATTATAAATGGAGTCTAAAGTCCATCGCGCTTTGCCTGTGTGTTTGGCGCATTATGGAACTTAGGCGCATTAGTAATGCACCAAACATGTGTAAAGGCTATAGATAAGCTGGAAATAAGAGAAGTCATTAGAATAGCATGTCAGTGACTAGAAACTATGGGAGTGATCCTGCTTGGAGGACCACAGGTCCCAGCAAGACCTGTGCCGGCTCTTGTGGTATGTAGAATAAAGGGTGAACGCAGCAAAAAGATTTTTCAAATTTAATGTAGTAAAAATTTAACATTTAAAAATCTGAGCAACATCATCAGTGGGTTATTTCATGTAAAATTAGTTTTAGATTCTATTACTTTTAAATACATTTTATAGGAGATATTTTTATATTTTTGGGATATTATATATTTTTATATTATTTTTATATAACATTTTTTATTAAATTTAAATAATTTAATTTTATATAGTTTGATAATTATCAGAAATTACTTTTTATTATTGTACTGGTGGAAGTTGAGAAATATTGGACATTTTTGCCCCTTACAGCAAATCCAGCTCCACTGCGACTCCTCAGGCTCAGGCAGAGCACATTGAGATAGGTCTGCCTGTCCGAGCAGTAATGTGCCTAGTTTTGCCGAACCACATTCATATATGTGTCTAATATTACGAGTGTGGTGCGACGTCCCCAGAAAGCCCCCAGAACGCCCCCAGAACACCCCAGAATACCCCCAGAACGCCCCCAGAACACCCCAGAACACCCCAGAACGCCCCCAGAACGCCCCCAGAACACAGCCTCATGTTAGGCACATTAGAAAGTGTTGAGTCTTACGAACAATGTGTCTGACACATTCATTAGGTGCATTAGACATCGCAGCCGCTCACTTAGGCGCATTTTACGGCAGAAAAGGGTAAAAAACACGATCATACATGTCTCCCCAAAAGAAGTAACATATAGGGCCACATGTATGAAACTGTTTAGGTCTAAAACTCACTTTTTTGCCCATAGGTTACTATGGGCAAAAAAGTGAGTGTTAGACCTAAACAGTTTCATACATTTGGCCCTTAGTGTAGGTTCCCACTTGTATTGGGGTCACCTTGCCATTGGTAGATGGGCTTTTATAGTTGTGATCAAAAATGTACACTAAGAACCTCAAAATTGTCATATATTCCAAAGTAGCAGAAATGCTTTTCCAGAAATTTCCTCTGCCCCCTTTGACTGTTTTTTGGTGCTTGTAGAGCGCTGCTGATATGGTGTTGTGTTTAGACACAGTAATCATGACGTGTTAGACGCGTTTCTCCTTTTCAGCCGTCTCATGGGCACGGCAGATTGTTTCACATGCCTCAGGATAATAAGGTTGGTTCATTTGAAGCCACCCCTCAGGCATCTTTTTAACCTCGTCTCGTTGCAGGGATATTTTTTTTTTTCAAAATTCATAAACATATGGGGGCCTAGTCAAGGCTCCATGCACCTGAAGCATTAGGGCCACACTGCCCATCACTTCTTCTTATTAGGGCCGCTGACAAGAATACCACCACTACCGTCCTGATGACGCCCCTTGGTGCAGAGGTATCAGGTTCTGGTGCCGGAGCGGGCCTAGATACCAGTAATATAAATGGTTCATGGTCCTGTTGCAGGTATTGGGTCCATTCTGTATGTGTTTGATAGAATCTTACCAAAAGAGTATGTTGCCAGGAATCCGGCGCTCTCTGTAGAGTCGTCACTTATTAGGCGCAGGAGCAAGGCGTTATTGCTGGAAGTAAGAGGCGGGATGGCGCTAGTGCCACAGAGGCGAGAGCCCAGGAGCGGTGAAGTGGGCAACAGTCCATCTCTGATCTCCAGAAAGTCATACTTGCACGGGCCACTGCCCTCCAAGCTGAAGTTAACAAAAACCAGCTGCACCTGCAATAGAAAATGTCAATGAATGAACCTATGTGATAACACAACACCTGGCCTGGACGTCTGCCTCATTCTAGATATTCTCCACTCAATGGTGTTTGATTTCTAGGGTTTTGTACTGATACTTTTCTAATACTTGTTTTTCAGAGCTCCAAAGTGTCTGTAGAGAGTGACGTAGTATCATTTTTTCCTTCTGAAGCCACCACTAGGGGGAGCTTAGGGGTTTGCGGGATACATAGAGCAGGTGAAATAAGTATTGAACACGTAACCAGTTATCTAAGGAAATCAATTTCTAAATGTCCTGTAATCATGAAATTCTCCACAGATGACGAAAAAAAACCTTCCAATCCACACAGGCAAAGAAATGAAACCATAGGTGTCCATAAATGAAGTTATGTGTAATAATAGGAATAACACAGGGAAAAAGTATTGAACGCGCTTACTGAAATGTATTTAACACTTGATACAAAAACCTTTGTTGATGATGACGCTTCCAGTATGGAGAGACCAGTCGCCTGCATTGCTCAGGTGGGACTTTTCACACAAACACTCTTCACATCCTGAAGCTTCTGTGGGCTCCTTCTATGTTCTCTGAGCTTTAGTTCCTTCCATAGATTTTCTGTTGGATTCAGGTGATCGGCTCGGCTCTTCTAGCAGCTTTATTCTCTGTCTCTGATACAAGTGAGAGTCTCCTTGGTCGTGTGATTGGGATCATTGTCTCGCTGCAATGTCCTCCCTCGTTTCATCTTCATCCTCCTGGTAGATGGTGGCAGATGGTTATCCAGAATGTCTCGGTACATTCATCCTTCCTTCAATTATATGAAGTTTACCATTGCCGTATGCTGCAGCTCCCACCATGATGTTCCCATCTCCACACTGCACTGTTGGTGTTTTTGGGGTGATATGCAGCACCTTTTTGGCCTCTAATTATGGTGTGTATTATGGCAACCAAAGAGTTACATTTTGGTCTCATCTGCCCACACTATATTCTCCCAGTTTATCAAAGGCTTGTCTAAATGTTATTGAGCAAACTTTAAACACGCTTGAACGTGCTTTTTTTTCAGCAGTGGAGTTTTGCATGGTAGGTGTGCATACAGGTCATAGAGAGTGAACGTGCATAGAGGACATGGAGGGTGAACGTGCATACAGGTCATGGAGGGTGAGCGTGCATACAGGCCATGGAGAGTGAGTGTGCATACAGGCCATGTAGATTGAACGTGCATACAGGTCATAGAGAGTGAACGTGCATCGAGGACATGGAGGGTGAACGTGCATACAGGTCATGGAGTGTGATTGTGCATACAGGTCATAGAGAGTGAACGTGCATACAGGCCATGGAGGGTGAGCGTGCATACAGGCCATGGAGGGTGAGCGTGCATACAGGCCATGGAGGGTGAGCGTGCATACAGGCCATGGAGAGTGAACGTGCATACAGGTCATAGAGAGTGAACGTGCATACAGGCCATGGAGGGTGAACGTGCATACAGGTCATGGAGGGTGAGCATGTATACAGGCCATGGAGGGTGAACGTGCATACAGGTCATAGAGAGTGAACGTGCATACAGGCCATGGAGGGTGAGCGTGCATACAGGTCATAGAGAGTGAACGTGCATACAGGCCATGGAGGGTGAACGTGCATACAGGCCATGGAGAGTGAACGTGCATACAGGCCATGGAGAGTGAACGTGCATACAGGCCATGGAGAGTGAACGTGCATACAGGCCATGGAGGTGAGCGTGCATACAGGCCATGGAGGGTGAACGTGCATAACAGGCCATATGGAGGGTGAACGTGCATACTAGGCCATGGAGGGGTGAGCATGCATACAGGCCATGGAGGGTAGTGTGCATACAGGCCATGGAGGATGAGTGTGCATACAGGCCATGGAGGGTGAGTGCATACAGGCCATGGAGGGTGAGAGTGCATACAGGCCATGGAGGTGAGTGCATACAGGACATGGAGGGTGAGTGGGTGCATTCAGGCCAGGGAGGGTGAACGTGCATACAGGCCATGGAGGGTGATCGTGCATACAGGCCATGGAGATGTGATGTGCATACAGGCCATGGAGAGTGAGTGTGCATACAGGCCATGGAGGGTGAGTGTGCATAAGGCCATGGAGAGTGAACGTGCCTACAGGCCATGGAGGGTGAGCGTGCATACAGGCCACGGAGGGTGAATGTGCATACAGGCCACGGAGGGTGAACGTGCATACAGGCCATGGAGGATGAGCATGCATACAGGCCATGGAGGGTGAGCATGCATACAGGCCATGGAGGGTGAGTGTGCATACAGGCCATGGAGAGTGAGTGTGCATACAGGCCATGGAGGGTGAATATGTATACAGGCCATTGAGGTGAACGTGCATACAGGTCATGGATGGTGATTGTGCATACAGGCCATGGAGGGTGAGCATGGATACAGGCCATGGAGGGTGATTGTGCATACAGGCCATGGAGGGTGAGCGTGCATACAGGCCATGGAGGGTTATCGTGCATACAGGCCATGGAGGGTGAGCATGCATACAGGCCATGGAGGGGGAGCATGCATAAAGGCCATGGAGGGTGAGTGTGCATACAGGCCAGGGAGAGTGAGCGTGCATACAGGCCATGGAGGGTGAACGTGCATACAGGACATGGAGAGTGAGCGTGCATACAGGACATGGAGAGTGAACGTGCATACAGGCCATGGAGGGTGAACGTGCATACAGGACATGTAGGGTGAGCGTGCATACAGGCCATGGAGGGTGAGTGTATTATTTATTGTTTTCTTTAAAACAATTGTACGTGCTGATTCCAGGTCTTTCTGTAACTCACTATAGGTGTCCTCGACTCTTGGACATCTCTGGATTATGTCCCCAGCAGAGCTCACTGGAACCTTCAGTAGTTTAGAAATCCTTCTGTTACCAATGCCAATGCATGTTTTGCAACAATAAGATTGTGAAGGTCTTGAGACAGCTCATTGGTTTTACCCATTGTAAGCATTCACTTGTGTTCGGCCAGCTTGGGGGCACTTTAGCTCTAAGATCGACGTTTTTTCATAAGACAGTCACTGGCACCCAGTACACATGTCTGACACAATATTTCTTCAAACTGACCTCAGCCAGCTTTATTCTCCAAGCATTTGACACACAGGCCAGTGTACAATAAATAAACCCTAGGTCATCCAGCCACTAACTCAAGAGAATCCCTCTTTATCAGTGGTCTGGGTCTACTACCCAGCCCCACAAACATGTACTCACACAGTACAGTACAGTACTGGCTTCTCTCAAGCCTTGGGGGGAAATCGGAAGCTTCCTCTCAGCTCTGCTTGCTGCTTCACACTTGACATTCAAACCCCCCACCCGATATCCTGAAGGAACAGGTTTTTAACAGGCCTGTCTTGGAATCCTGAGTTGGATGAGTAGCTCTCCTAATTACCACCTGTATCATTAACTCATGGTTCCCATTATCAAACTGCTGGCTTACCTTACTGACAGCCATCAACTTGGTAACCCATACCTTGAAAATCAGCTGCTGCAGAACACTCAATGGTAGAGAAATGTGATCTCCTGATGGCACACCATCATGAGAGGTTTCTTGTGTGGCACCTTGGTGATGAGACACCTTTTATAGGTCATCAGTTGAACCAGCTGATATTATTTTTCAGTAAGTGGTAGGATTGCTTTCTAATTCCTAATAGATTTCAGCTGCTGTCATGACTTTCCATGGCTTTTTGCACCTCTCTTTCATCACACATTCAATACTTTTTCCCTGTGCCATTTCTCATTATTGCACATAAATTCATTTATATACATCTATAGTTTGATTTTGCCTGTGTGGGTTGGATGGGTTGTGGCTGGCATCTGGTGAGAATTCCATGTCAATAGCACCTTTAGAAATATTTACTTGGTGACGAGTTCAATACTTATTTCACCCGCTGTAGGCATAATTTAATTCAATATGGCTGCTGTCAAGCAATGTCAACCTAGCTGATTCATTTTAGACTGGGTAATGGAAGACACGGACTTCTTATGTGGTCGTCCATAGCAACCAACTTATCAAATCAAGGTTGGGTTGGCCTTAAATTGAGAGGAAATAATGGACAATGACGCTTTCCATAGTCCCAGATAGAAGGATCTGAGTGACAAACCTCACGTCTGAGAGATGTCACCACATGGAGCAGGAAGGCAAGTGTACGTAGTTAGAAAGAAATAAAAGCCGGCCCACCCCTCTGGTGTATACATAGGGCTGCAAAGAAACCCCCTCTAGTAGATGGATGAAGCTTGCATGAGGGTCGAATATCCAGCGATCCTCTGCTCTCAGGTAGTGAGTTAAAAATGACATTTATTTCATCATATCCATAATATTGGAGAACAAATTCACAGAGGCCTAACAGCATTGCTGACGCATTTCAGTTCTTAGCCATAGCACAATGACTAAGAACGAAATGGTTTGAAACGCGTCAGCGACGCTGTATGCTTCTGTGAACAAAGTTATTGTCTAATTACTCGAGAGCAGGGGATTGCTGGATAATCCATGTGCATGAAAGAGAATTGTACTTACCCTGTAGCCTACTGGAGCCATGATTTTCCAGGTGCAGTTACTGAATGCGGGGTAATTCCGTCCACGATCAAACCCTGGACTAAATACTCTCCCGGTGGGGGTGGTAAATGTTCCTCCACATTCCACTAAGATTAAAAGAAAACAGAGCGAGGTTACAGATTTCAATGTACGACTGTAGCATTCAGGTTATTCTATATCTGAGGACTCTCCTGGGAGACAAAAGGGTGGGGTTCATACAAAGCCAGCCCCCATAATTGGTCTTCTCAAAAGCATCAGGTAATTCCTGAGTTGAATAGGTGTGTTCCTGGGAGCAGGGCTTAAATCTCCTCAGTCATAGGAGCAGCATCTTGGAACACACTTCAGTATTATTTATACGGTGTACAAGCGAATGCGCCCCTTAGTGGTCAAGAAGCCTAGGAGGACTGAATGTACAAGTTCATAGGCGCACCATCTTGGAACACATTTCTGTAATATTTATATACAAGCGCATGCGCCCCTTAGTGGTCAAGAACCCTAGGAGGACTGAATGTACAAGTTCATAGGCGCACCATCTTGGAACACATTTCTGTAACATTTATATACAAGTGCATGCGCCCCTTAGTGGTCAAGAACCCTTGGAGGACTGAATGTACAAAAAAATGTTATAAAAGATAATGAAAAATATTAAAAGTTCAAAGACCTCTCCTTTACAAATAAAAAACAAATAAAAAAGTGACGCATAATTAGTATCGCTGCGTCTGTAAAACCCTGATCTATGAAAATATAACATCACTTATCCCGTACGGTGAATAAAGAAATTACAAACGCCAAAATTGCGGGGTTTTCTTTTGGTCATTTCATGTCCTGTAAAAATTGGTGTAAAAAGTGATAAAAAAAGCTGCATGCACAGTATCTCAAACCGGTAGGAACAAAACTACACTTCAGTCCGGTCCATGGGGGAAGTATGAAAAAAGTTATTGGTCACAGAAAATGGCGCAAAGTGAAGAGTTAGAGAATGTTTTTTTTTTTTAATACTAAAACATAACAATAACCCTATATATTTGGAATGACCAGAATTGTATCAACCTGAAGAATACAGATAACATATAGGGCGAGATGTATGAATTTGCATATGCCTTTTTTTGCTGTATATTATCATTTCTTTACAGGAGCACAACCAAACCTGGTGCAATATGCGCCTGACGACACATTTTAATACGCTAAAGTTTAATGCACAACTGCCATACAAAGTTTGGCACATTACACTCTATGCCCATACAATATTTGGCACATTACACTCTATGCACCATAAAAAGTTTGGCACATTACACTCTATGCAGCATACAAAGTTTGGCGCATTACACTCCATGCACCATACAAAGTTTGGCGCATTACACTCTATGCACCATACAAAGTTTGGCACATTACACTCTATGCACCATACAAAGTTTGGCACATTACACTCTATGCACCATACAAAGTTTGGCACATTACACTCTATGCACCATACAATGTTTGGCACATTACACTCTATGCACCATACAAAGTTTGGCGCATTACACTCTATGCACCACATAATGTTTGCCGCATTACACTCTATGCACCACATAATGTTTGACGCATTACACTCTATGCACCACACAATGTTTGACGCATTACACTCTATGCACCATACAATGTTTAGCACATTACACTCTATGCACCATACAATGTTTAGCACATTACACTCTATGCACCATACAATGTTTAGCACATTACACTCTATGCACCATACAATGTTTGGCGCATTACACTCTATGCACCATACAATGTTTGGCACATTACACTCTATGCACCATACAATGTTTGGCACATTACACTCTATGCACCATACAAAGTTTGGCACATTACACTCTATGCACCATATAAAGTTTGGCACATTACACTCTATGCACCATACAATGTTTGGCACATTACACTCTATGCACCATACAAAGTTTGGCACATTACACTCTATGCACCATACAAAGTTTGCCACATTACACTCTATGCCCATACAAAGTTTGGCGTATTATTCTCTATGCACCATACAAAGTTTGGCACATTACACTCTATGCACCATACAAAGTTTGGCACATTACACTCTATGCACCATACAAAGTTTGGCCATTACACTCTATGCCCATACAAAGTTTGGCACATTACACTCTATGCCCATACAAAGTTTGGCGCAGTACACTCTATGCCCATACAAAGTTTAGCACATTACACTCTATGCACCATACAAAGTTTGGCCCATTACACTCTATGCCCATACAAAGTTTGGCACATTACACTCTATGCCCATACAAAGTTTGGCACATTACACTCTATGCACCATACAATGTTTGGCACATTACACTCTATGCACCATACAATGTTTGGCACATTACACTCTATGCACCATACAATGTTTGGCACATTACACTCTATGCCCATACAAAGTCTGGTGCAATAAGCTCTAAGTAATACGCCAAACATTTTCATACATATTGTCGTATTCTACACTCCTCTGTATCGATTTAGAACTGGGGTGTCAGTGACAAGTAAAAAAAAAAGCGCTTTCGAATTCATACATGTCGCCCATAATTTCTACCAAACACCATAGAAAAAAAAACCCACAAAAAGGTTCAAGCACATTTGTTTTTCACATTTAACCCCACTTATATTTTCTTTTTTTTTGCATTTTTCTCAGTATATTCTATGGTGCGGTCAATGGCACCATTAGAAAGTCTACCTTGTCCTACAAAAAAAAAAAACAAGCCCTCACAGGTCTATGTAGTTTTGGGAAAAAAAATTATGGGTTTTGTAAGGCGAGGAGGAGAAAAAACCAAGAGCCATATTATTATGACAAAAACTTTGAGATTCTTAGTTCACATGTTTTTGGCCAAAAAAATGCTCAAGCCACCCCCGGCTTACAACGGGATCTCAGTCGGGTAGTCCTATTCTATCTTATCTCTCACAAGGGTCAACTTCAGACCTCTCACTGCGCCAAACGGCCTCCAAAATGCAGAGAGAAAAATAAAAAAGCACCAACCTTACAAAGCATAGTGCATTGATATAACAGCCTGTGGAGGTGGGCGTGGTGCAGGAAACCAAGATGGAGGTAACCATTCCTCCTTATATAGTTTAAAAGCAATATGTGCCAAATACAACGTATAATTCTGCACAGAAAAAACATGAAAAAAAACACTGCGAACCTGTGTGCCACTGGCTTGGCTTCAGCACATATATATATACATATGCACACAGTCCAATACCAGTGGCACGCCACTGCTAAAAGGGCAAAAAACACATGGAAATCTCCAAAGAAGCATTTTATGCTATCTACAATATATGAAAAAAACTTTGAGATTCTTAGTTCGCATGTTTTTGGCTTGAGCATTTTTTGGCCAAAAACATGCGAACTAAGACTCTCAAAGTTTTTTTCATATATTGTAGATAGCATAAAATGCTTCTTTTGATATTATTATGACCGCGTGACTGGAAGGGGTCAAACTTTAATTTTTTTTTAAATTTTGTAAAATATTTTTAGAACTCATTTCCTGCCGCCTCATGTTTGTGGCCTGCGACAGCTTAGACACAGCGAGCAGGCATGGGCAAGGTCCGGATGCAGAAGAACTGGCTCTACTTTCCGGGAGGTTGCAGCCAGAGCTTGTTAGAGGCGGCAGCGCCAACATAGAGAGCAGACGCCATTTAGGATTGGAAGCTCCGGATCGCACACTGCACTGTTCAGCAACTCACAGGCGGTGGCACAGCTCTGACGACTACCAATGCTGATGTGGTCCTTGGTAAAAATGGGTTTGGCACCCCAGCTCTAGGTTACTTGACCAGTAGGGGCGCAATCACTTGTACTCCATCCGTCAATACTGATGCATTGCAGATACTATTCATACTATGACAGGTCTCCCATGAAACCCGATTACCATTCCTTCTGGATCCACAAAAAAACCTGCATGAAAAACCGCAAATGTTATTCCAGCCTATAGGGGGCAGTGGTTTTCGATGCAGTCACATTCCCAGTACATAGATTCCCGCCGGTACCTGTGCTGTAGGTCGCTTTGAAGCCACTTGCGGTGATAGAAGCGTCAGTGACAAACTCCACCAGCATGATATTGGTGGAGGCCACCAGAGGTGAGATCTGCTGCGTCCCGCATGACCGGTCCAGCAGCAGAGGGGAGGCC
The DNA here is from genome assembly GCA_025379985.1 of Phyllomedusa bahiana. Classification (NCBI taxonomy): domain Eukaryota; kingdom Metazoa; phylum Chordata; class Amphibia; order Anura; family Hylidae; genus Phyllomedusa; species Phyllomedusa bahiana. The sequence goes on along the minus strand of JAODAL010015166.1, from coordinate 15,749 downwards.
CGGCTGGGGCCGTCAAACACGCGGATGTAATCTGCAGAGCAGCTCGCGGAGGATTGCACATCGAACGCGTCAAACGTCAGAAGAACCTGGGAGGAGAGATTATAAAGCATTGGAGCAGAGATGGCAGCTGAGCACTCATTGGATCTTATGTATGAATACTGTCTAGTAGTGAGACTGTCTTTATTGCCCATAGCAACCAATAAGAGCCCATAGCAACCAATAAGAGCCCTCATAGTAACCAATCAGAGCTTATAGCAACCAGTCAGAGCCCATAGCAACCAGCCAGAGCCCATAGCAACCACCCAGAGCCCATAACAACCAATCGGAGCCCATAGCAACCAATTAGAGCCCATAGCAACCAATCAGAGCTCATAGTAACCAATCAGAGCTTATAGCAACCAGTCAGAGTCCATAGCAACCAGCCAGAGCCCATAGCAACCAATCAGAGCCCATAGCAACCAATCAGAGCCCATAGCAACCAATCAGAGCCCATAGCAACCAATCAGAGCTCATAGTAACCAGTCAGAGCTCATAGCAACCAGTCAGAGTCCATAGCAACCAGCCACAGCCCATAACAACCAATCAGAGCCCATAGCAACCAATCAGAGCCCATAGCAACCAATCAGAGCCCATAGCAACCAATCAGAGCTTTAAAGCAGTGTAGAAAGCGCCAGAATGTATAACCCTTTTCTACTGCGGGTCATAGATTTGGCGCTTTCTAGTTCCACTACGACAACTCTAGCTCAGGTAGATCACGTTTAACCTGGTCTATCTGTTCCAGCAGTAATGCGCCCAGTTTTGCCGTCCTCCAGTCATAAATGTATAGAGTCATACGGCGGTGGTGTGATGCCTCCAGAAGGTCCCCACGCCTTGGGCGCAGTATTAAGTGCCACAGGTGCTGCTAAATGTGCCTAATTTTGGAGTGCGCCTGCTCATACATCTAAAGAACAGGGCTGCGCCAGTTTTCGGGCTGAAAGGACAACAGAATACTGGTTCAGCCCTGTACATACATGTCGCCCTATATGCTGTTATTATATAGTATTGTTTTTTGGATAGTACATAGCACTATTAGGTAGCCACTATATTGAATTATATAGTAATGTTATGTGGATGGTATATAGCACTATTTTGTAGGCACCATGTGGTGTTAAATACTGTAGAAGTGTTATTTGGATATTGTATAACGTATAATCAGGGCTGCCATCAGTGATTTATTAACCGTTTCAGGGCCCCATACAGCCAAATCAAATGGGGCCCCCACCCATTACTACTTCCTATTTTTTAACATAACACTGGGCCCCTTTTTGATTAGGGCCCCAGACAGGAATACTGCCCTATTGGCACCCCTGCGTATAATATGTAGCACTGTATTGAGGTGTTTCAAGGATACTGTGTAATACTATTATTTGGCACTTTCCTTTTTACTGTATTTACGCCCTTCTTTAAAGGGGTTTTGCAACGAAGTAAAATTGATGTGGGAAGCTTGCAAATGAAATAACAAACATTTTCACCATCCATCATTATTAAAAATTCTGCACCGTTTTTGTTTTAGCTGCTCCTTTAGTGATCCATTGTTTACAGCTCATCTCCAGGGGATACGACCAGGGCTGTGAGCTCCTCAGTCCTGGTCGCACATGCTCAGACATCACTTCTCCTCTCAGGCAGCTACTGAGTGTTCAAACCCCAGGTGCTGTCATTCTACTCCCGTGCTCCTTAGTAATTAGTCAAATGGTGCAAATAAATAAAAAAGAGGTATGTGCATTGATAAAGAGAAAACAACCCCACAGGTTTGGTTCCTGCAGGGATTTGAACCTAGGACCCTTGTGCCTGGAGGCAAAAACTTTACCTCTCAGCTACTCACAATGCTTTAGATAAACAGACCTTTCGTTGACTAGAGAGAGGAAAGGCCTGGTGATGTCATCCTTCTGGGTCACATGATATGCAATTCAAACACATCACACACGCCCCCTTCTGAGCAAACAGAGCTGAATAGCAGGATACAGGAAGTATGAAATGCGATCGTGGCAAAACCCCTTTAAGCACGCCACATGTCACTTATAAATACCTGTCTGTTTGGGATCCGAATGAGCCAAGAGCAGTTGTAGTTATTTGGATAATCCGAGGGGTTTGATGCAGAGGAGAAGACGCCCTTGTTACCGGAGAGTACGGAGGAGCAGCGGTCTGGACAGGAAGAGGAACAACACTTCTCAGATATGATGCCAAGAACATTACATTGTTATACAATGAGAGTAGTTTAACAGAAAGACGACATTGCTCTGATGGATGATATGTATCAATCTCCCTGCATCAGAAACATAGTCCAGGTGTTCTGGAATCCATATATATCAGCACTATGCAATGTAACGAGCAATCTCTGGACTTTAAAAGTGTCCAATAAGCACCACAACAAAAACATGCTTGGCTTATGAGCAGCACACTGATACTATTACATTATAGGGAAGTCTCTCTGTCACATAAGTACAAACACACGGATCCCAGCAGATTCAAGTTACACCTCTGCCTGTAATGGCACCTAACCCCCCCTCCAGCAGAGAGTAGAGACGGACATTTTTATTTCCACATGAAGCCAACATGGTCACTTGACAGCAGTGATATTGTCACGGCAAGACCAATATATGATGAGGAAGCCTTGTAATTCAGTGGAGGCTACATGTGAGTTTCTGTGAGCCTCATGTCTTGGGGAGATTACTGGATTCTGATACCTCAGGATTAATGCTCTGTTTAGGGTTTGGGTCTGTCCAGATATAGGCGATATGATTCAGGTCAATCCAAACTGAACTTTGGTGGAATCCATAAGTGACCTCTAGCTCCATCCCACATGCTGGGGTTGGGATAGGGATGGAGTTAGAGGGGTGTTCCCATCTCACATCTTGATGGCACATTCATAAGATATGCCATTAAAGGGGCTGTCTCACTACAGGGATCGCTGCTTTTTATGTTAAAGATCTTGCAAAAACAAGTCACTTTGCAATATGTGTCCATTAACAGTGTCCTACCTATTCCTAGATATCGCCTCTTGTATGGGCTGCATCAGCTCCTCAGGTCACTATAGCTACAGACCTGTTTACTCTCTCCTGATATGCTGCCAGCACTGGTTGCTATAGCTGCAGACCTGTTCAATCTCTCCTGATAGGCTGCCAGCAATGGTTGCTATAGCTACAGACCTGTTCAATCTCTCATGATAGGCTGTCAGCGCTGGTTGCTATAGCTACAGACCTGTTCAATCTCTCCTGATAGGCTGCCAGCACTGGTTGCTATAGCTACAGACCTGTTCAATCTCACCTGATAGGCTGCCAGCACTGGTTGCTATAGCTACAGACCTGGCTTCTACTGCAGCCTAGTAGACCCAGTAAACATGCCCCTGAATTCAAAATGAAACCAAGAAAACAGGACTGAGGTAAGAGGAATCAATGTAGTGAGAAACCCCCTTTAAAGTGTGATAGGAACTCCTATAGAACATAGAATGAAGACTTTTGGCGGCCCCTTCCCAAGATAGGTGCGGGTACCATCAAAGTGGGTGAGTGAGTTAGAGGTTAGGGCTACAATTACAGTTTGTTTTAGGAATGAAGTTTGAGTTAGGGTTAGAGCTGCCATAATGATTAGGGTTGAGGTTAGAATATATAATTTGGTTTAGTGTTGGCGTTCAAATTAGGGTTAGAATTTTAGAGTTGGGTCAGAGTTGAGATTATAGTTACAGTTGGACTGGAGTTAGGGTTTAGTTTAGGGTTGGAGTTGGGGCTAGAACTACAATTTGGGTAAGGCCTCGTTCACATGACGGATTTGGCCGCGGGTTTCGGCGCGGCTCTAGCCGCAGTTCCCGTGGCCAAAACCTCGTCGGACCGTGACGCAAGCTCGCGTCTCCCAACACGGGTTTGCGGCGCGGGTGGTGGGCGTGGTCTCGGCGCGGGAGGGGTGTGGTTTGGGGCGCGGCTTGCGCCGAGGGTTTGCCCCTATGCAAATTAATAGCAGGGGGCAAACCGCGGCGCGAGCTGCATCCCAGACGCGCGACGCCCGCGGCAGAACCGCACGGCCGCCGCGCAGTGAACTCCCTGTCAGGAATTGACAGGAGAGTTCTTCACACGCGCAGGTTTGGCCGCGGCCCCGGAGCCGCAGCCAAACCCGCGCAGTGTGAATATTAATGCGGTGTCCCATAGGAAACCATGTTAATAAACTAGGCGCGATTTGGCCGTGGTTATGGCCGCGGAAACCGCGTCGGAACCTGCGCCCATAACCGTGGCCAAATCCATCGTGTGAACGAGGCCTTACAGTTGGAATAGGAGTCAGGTTTATGGTTAAAGTTAGGTTTGGGGCTATGGTTAGAACTACAGTTTGGTTTAGGGTTAGAGTTATAATTAGGGTTAAAGTTGTTAGAATTACAGTTTGAGTTAGGATTGGAATTAAGGTTAGGGTTAGAGTTGGATCAAGGGTTGCAGTTGAAGTTAGGGTTAGGGCTGGGATTAAAATGACAGTTTTGGTTTAGGGTTGGAGTTATTATTAGAGCTTTAGTTGGAGTTGGGTTGGTATTACGGTTGGAACTACAGATTGGTTTAGTGTTGAAATTCGGGTTAGTGTTAGATCTCGAGTAAAGTTTAGGGTCAGAGTTATGATTGGCTCTTGGGTTAGAATTACAGTTGGCGTTAGGGTTTAGGGTTGGCGTTAATATTGGGGTTACAGTTTTAGTTAGAGTTGGGTTGTAGTTAGGGTTAGAGTTAGGGCGGCTCTAGGGTTAGAATTACAGTTTGGTTTAGGGTTGGCGTTAATATTGGGGTTACAGTTTTAGTTAGAGTTGGGTTGTAGTTAGGGTTAGAGTTAGGGCGGCTCTAGGGTTAGAATTACAGTTTGGTTTAGGGTTGGAAATAAGGTTAGGTTTAGAGTTGGAGCAAGGGTTAGAGTTGGAGTTAGGGTTAGGGTTGGAGTTAGGGTTGAGGGAGGATTAGAGTTACAGTTTGGTTTATGGTTGGAGTTAGAGGTTAGAATTGGATTAGAGTTGGGTTTAAAGTTATTGATTAGAGTTATGGTTCCCTAGATATTCCCCAGAATCATGTTGGTGTTCCCAGGCAATTTGGAGGCATTTGACTGCTGCAGGTGATTTCCAGATGCCAGAAAACAGATGGAGATTTTTGTTTCCCTACAGACATTGATGCGCTTTGGGTTCAGGATGTTCCAAATCCCAAATTTTTGTCTCACTTGAGCCAAACTGCTTTCAGACTGACTTTTGACCTACTCAGGCTACACTACTCGGGATGCAGCAGCCATACTTACTGCAGTTATACAGTTTGTTAATCTTTGCCACGTCCAGGTCGCTCAGTCCTATTCTCTGTCCAATCAGGACATTGTTATTGGGAATGGGTTGGATAGTTGGTTTGTAGTTCACCTTGGCAAATGAGTATCTGGGAAAGAGCAAAGTAAAACTTAATATGCACAGGATAAATACATTGACACTAATCTAACCCCCCTCCATCAAAAAAATCCCTTAGTATAAAAATTATTCAAAAATTCACCAAAATTAAACTGCAATAAAAATAAACATTTTTGTGCTCTTGGATACAACAGAAATGTGCACTAATTTGCTCTGATCTTTGGTTCAGATATAGCTCAGGACCAGACAGAACCATATGAGCGGCCCATGATGCTGCACAGGGACCCTGTATCAAGGGGCCACTCTTCCTCCTAAATTGCATGTAAGAGATTATGCTAAAAAAAAGTTTCATTGCATACAATTACTAGAGATATTGCTGCATCAGAGAAATTGCTCCCATGAGGGGGAACCATGGATACACTAATGTAACTACAGTGAAGTCCACAAATATTTGGACAGAGACAGCCTTTTTCTAATTTTGGTTCTGTCCATTACCACAATGGATTTTGAGCAACTCAATTGAGATGCAGTTGAAGTTCAGACTTTCAGCTGTAATTCATTCGGTTGAACTAAAATAGTTTTTAAACTCAATCCCTTCATTTCGGGGGCTCAAAAGTCATCGGACAAATTAAATCGTTATACATAAAATGTTCATTTCTAATACTTGGTTGAAAACCTTTTGTTGTCAATGACGGACTGAAGTCTTGAACTCGTGGATGACATCAGGCGCTGTGTTTCCTCCTTTTTAATGCTCGGCCTTTACTGCAGCGGCTTTCAGTTGATGTTTGTTTGTGTTCCTTTCTGTCTGAAGTTTAGTCTTTACGGCTATGTTCACACGGTGTAAACTCGCCGCGCATTTCGCCGCGTATTTGCACTTAATATGCGGCGAGATGCGAGCTGCAATCGCAGTAATCCATAGCTCTCATAGAGAACTATGGATTACGCCTCGTCCCCCCGCGCGTACACTACGATCGTATTGTACGCACGGGGAGATAAGTGACATGTCAATTACTTGCGGCAATTACGCGCCGAGAGTAATGCATGTCTATGGGGCCAGCGGGCTACCCCCCCCCCCCACCCCCGCACCGCGGGAGTACGTGCCGATCAGCGCGACTCCCAAAACACCCACCGGATTGCGGCGCATACTGTACGTGCCACAATTAGGCCGTGTGAACAGACCCTAACACGGGAAATGCTGCTCAATTGGGATGGGATCAGGTGACTGACTTGGCCATTCAGGAATATTCCACTTCTTTGCTGTAATAAACTCCTGGGTTGCTTTGGCTTTAAGTTTTGGGTCATTGTCCATCTGTATTATGAAACACCAATCACTTTGACTGCATTTGACTGGATTTGAGCACACAGGATGTCTCTGAATACCTCAGAATTCATCTGGCTGCTTCTGTCCTGTGTCCCATCATCCATAAACACTAGTGACCCTAGTGACTAGTGGCCTTTGCCATACTTTTTTCTTTCCATCATTCTGGTAGAGGTTGATCTTGGTTTCATCTGTTCTAAGAATGTTCTTCCAGAACTGTGCTGGCCTTTTAGATGTTTTCCAATCTAGCTTTTTTTATTCTTGAGGCTTATGAGTGGCTGAACCGTGCAGTGAACCTTCTGTATTTACTTTCATGCAGTCTTCTCTTTATGGTAGATTGGGATGTTAATATGCCTACTTTCTGGAGAGTGTTGTTCACTTGGTTGGCTGTTGTGAAGAGCTTTCTTTTCACCATGGAAATTATTATCCACCACCGTTGTCTTCTGTGGGCGTCCAGGGCTTTTTGCCTTGAGGAGTTCACCAGTGCTTTCTTTCTCAGGACGTACCAAACTGTAGATTTTGCCATTCCTAATATTGTAGCAATTCCTCAGATGGTTTTTTTCTGTTTTCGCAGCTTCAGCATGGCTTGTTTCACCTGCATGGAGAACTCTTTTGACCGCATGTTTTCTTCACAGCAAAATCTTCCAAATGCAAGCACCACACCTCAAATCAACTCCAGGCCTTTTATCTGCTTAATTGAGAATGACATAACGAAGGAATTGCCCACACCTGCCCATGAAACAGCCTTTGAGTCAATTGTCCAATTACTTTTGGTCCCTTTAAAAACAGGGTGGCCCATGTTAAGGAGCTGAAACTCCTAAACCCTTCATCCAATTTTAATGTGGATACCCTCAAATGAAAGCTGAAAGTCTGGACTTTATGTCCATGTCCATTATATAACTATAACTTGAATATTTTTCAGTAAACAGGTAAAAAAAAAATTTGAGTCAGTGTCCAAATATATATACACCTAACTGTATAACCTTAAGTGGCCCAGAGGCTGAGGGAGCCCACACAGGTTCAATATTGTACCTTTTTGTGGAGAATACCAAGTTGGTGGCTTTTCTGCTATCTAGCACTACTATGTGTGTTCTATGATATATGACAGTTCTATTTATATATTTAATTATTGCTATTTATGCTGCTGTTTTAATTTCCTGTCATTAGGTCCTGGGGTCCCATCTCATTGTGCTATGGGGTCCTATAATTTCTGGTTCTGAGCCTGCAGAAAAGTCTAAAGAGTCCTATGTGTTAGATTCAAGGTTTAACATCCTTTTAAGGGGTTTTCTCACCACGCTGTTTTGCTGAGTCACAAGCAACATTCATCCACTCTGCCTCGTCAGGCTGTGGGTAGTTCTATAGCAGTGATAAATATATTTAGCTTCTCTATAACTAGCTGAGACATTACAAAGACATAAGTGCAGGGGATTTAAACTTCAGTAAACAAAGCTACAAGTGCTCTGAGGAGTGAAAACAATTGCTTATCTGTAAACAGAAGCTAATCTTGTTAGAGATAAGGAATCTGCTCCAGAGTGATCTTTGTCCATGGTGACATCATTTCCTGCTCTATGTCTAATCAGGAAGGAATATATGGATAGCAAACCAGAAAAACCTGTGTGCACTCAGAGCAGATAAAATCTCTCTGATATCATGACCAAGGTAATATTAAAAGACTAATGTATTTAGAAAAAGTCTTCAGTTACCTGTCCCTACATGTTGAGAGCTGATATTTGTAGTGAGAAAACCCCTTTGAGAAACAAACTGTCCTTCTTCAGTTGGAGAGATACTTACCTCCCATAATGCATCACAGACCCGTAATCATATGGACCCAGGTTGTTAGTGTTGACTTTTTCAAAGTTGTCTTTGTATTCTGGAAAAAAGAGGAAAAAAATACAGAACGCAGACTCCTATAAGCAGCCAGCTGTATTCTGCTGACAGTCCAAAGCCGTCCATACGCATTAGATTACCTAGATGCCAAGTGCCCATTGACTATAAACATCCAGGCTGTTGACACCTAACTCTACACGAATGCTCTGGAAGAAATATAGAGAGCACAGCTGTACACTAATTGTGCTGCTGTGGAAGTGGAGAACTGGCTGTCAGTGGCAGCCGTGGTCTCCACTGAGAAGGCAGGGATGGATTATTACTGTCCCTGTCTTACCGATCGTTATATATACCGAGCTCAATGATCACTGAGCCTTTCCCAAGCCGGTGGTCACTTGGCCTCAGGGGAAAGGTGACTGTATGAGCTGCTGGGTCTTATCAGATTGGCTCTGCAGTCAGTGCAGGGGATGTATTTTCCCTGTAACTGGGGATAATATATCAAAAAAGGCATGTAGAAATGCCACCTATCAGTCTTTTTCTGACTTTATGGAGGGGGGCACAATATGTAAAACACAATTATAATAAAAACACATGCAAGAAATAAAATTTCATTTAGAAAAACACTAACAGTCCAAACTGCAACTTTCAGCACCACCCCCGACAACCCTAAAACTTTATATCGCCTACATATGAACGTCCAGTTTGAAAAAAATGGCACAATTGCAACACTTATTTATTGGCACTTTTGCTATTAAAAAAGATAAATCAATCACTTTTATGCTTTTAGCAGCATTTAGAGAGATGCTTTACAGCAGTTTCATGGACATAGGAGTCTGTGAACAGGAGCAGACCCATTGACTTCTATAGCAGAGTGTTGTGGGCATGCTCTGTGACCTGGGAAGAAGTCAGTGTGCAGGGAGTGGAAGCTGTGACATCTCATATTGTGACTGGTGAATCCTGTGTTCTCTATACACATTGGTGTCACGTCTCCTGCCTGTGCTGATAATGAAGAGACTGCTGAAAAGTTTTTTCTACATCACAGGAAGCGTCAGACTATGATTAGGCCTAGTGGCCAAAAGGAAAACTGAAGGATTTTTATATTGATAGTGATATGGAAAATTTTAATAAAAGCATAACCAAAAATGCTTAAAAAATGTGTTTAACACAAAAACAGTAAGTCATTTTGTGATGACAAATTCACCTTAAGTGGTACAATTGTTGCAGTATTCTTTGTATAAAAAAAAAACAAAACAAAAAAAGAACTGCTAGGGCAGATACTGGCGCTGCCCACTGGGTTGGACAATGCCCGAAGAAGTGCGTGAAACGCGTGGCTCCTATCACTTCATTTTATTTGTGTAATAGTGAAAATAAAAGATTTATATTTTAAACCCTTAGTGCACCACTAGTTATAATTATATCCATACAATTACTATGTATGGTCTTACAAAGAATACTGCAACAATTGGATTAGTGAATCACCGGCAGTATCATGGTGCGATTACTTGACCTAGAAGCTCTGTAGGCAGCAACACTGGACCATCAGGCTATTGAACCTGTGTGCTGTACTGCTATCTAGTGCAACACCATCAGGTGAGCAATTTAGAATGACTAGCTCTACCCCTATAGTGTTACGCTAGGTATGCACCTCAGCGTTTTTTGTTTCTCTTTCACTGTACAAGAGGACGTTCCCTTTGAGTGGATTATTCAGTGTGGTACCGATTCCCATTGAAGAGACCCATTCAGTGAATGGAGACCAATTTTTTGGTCCATGGGGAAAAAAAGGACACAGCTCTCCTCCAGAAGGAAGAAAAGCCAAACCAAAGTGGGTTCTATGTAAGACATTGATCACACATGTACGAGAGTGACCATCTGTTATGTCAGTTGCGATAGTTCTCACCAGGAAGTATATTGTCCCAAAGTATCTGGACATAGGTATCGCGATCGCTCCTGCTCTGCTCATGTACGAAGCCAATGGCATGGTTGAGTTCATGTTGGATGACTCCGTGCCATAAACATCCTTCCTTGTCCAAAGACACGTCCAGGGGCCCTCCTGAGTGGCCAACCTCAGAATAACATCTGAAACAAGGCAAGACAGAAGCTAAGTATCCAAGAGATCTATCGAGATAGAGAAAAGGAACTTTTTAGTCCATGGTAGCAAAAAGGAGCGGGAGTGAGAAAAAGACTCCAGAATTTCAGATGGCAACAGAGCTTATATACTGGGTGAGTCAAAAGTCCCAGGACACCTATTTATTGAACACCCCAGAAAGAAATGGGTAAGGGGACCTTTTAGACTTTGTCCAGAACATGTCCGCCATCTTGAAATCTGCCATATTGAATAAAAGGCAAGTTTTTCCAATGGGAAGGAGGTCCTGTAGCAGATCAAAGAGGACCAGCATTGTCTCAGAAATCGATTACCACAATCAGATTTGCAAAGTCTCTTGTGGTTCAAAAGTTCTCAACACAGAAAGCTCTCATGCTGGTGCATGACGATTGGATCCAGTACCTTCAGCTCTTTGTTTTTGTTGTTGTCACTTCTTGCATTGATAGCTTTTGAACCACAGGAGATTTTGCAAATCTGATTGTGGCAATCGATGTCTGCGATAATTCTGCTCGACTTTGATCTGCTACAGGACCTCCTTCCCATTGGGAAAAACTTGCCCTTGATCCAATATTGCGGCTTTCAAGATGGCGGCCATGTTCTAGGCATAGCCTAAAATATAGGCCCCCTCACCCATTACTTGCTGGGTAGTCATTTTCCCTTTAGTTTATGAAATAAAAGGCTGTCCGGGGACTTTTGACTCATCCTGGAAACGCAATATTCTGTCATTAAGCTTATCATTTCCATAACACAGTCTGGAGGGGTCAAATTGGCTCAGCTTTGAATCTTTATGGGGTTTTGGAGAACCTCCCCTGTTTACGTACCCAGCATCGGAGATAATATTTATGAAATCGCTTTCTTTCGTGCGGGGCACAAAACTGATGCAGGTCAATCCGGGGTACTCTGCCATGGCTCTTTCTATAGCTGCTTTGTTGGTATCGGCTAAATGGAAAAAAATGGAGAAGGAAAAGACTTAGGAAATTTTCCATTTGCATTCAGAGGTCATAGAAATAGACACTTCCCAACGGTCTGGTAGTGAAGCAACCCCCCGGCCACTGGTGGACCCTAACTCTAGATGCCATCACTGCCATTGACAGCCAAACACACATAGCCAGTTCATTGGTGGAGCATCTTACAATAAATGGCATCAATAGTTAAAGTCACATGAGCCCTATAAACATTAGATCAGGGGTGCCAAGCTTATTTTCACCGACGACCACATTAGCACTAGCATTATGGTTGCCCTTAATGGGCTATTTAAGGTCCAGAGGTGGTGGCTTGGGTGGCTGGGTAGGTCTTTTAGAGGTGTGCTGCCTTCTGTAGGTTGCTAAACAGAGAGGTGTAGAGGTATGCGCTGGATCTCCAAATCCAAGATGGCGCCCACTCCCTCTGCCAGGCACTGGCTACATCCTCCGGGGAAAGTGGAAAGCTGGTCCTTCTGTGTCCAGATGTTGTCCATCCCTTCTCACTGTGTCTAAGCTTTTGTGGACCACATAAAATGACATGATGGGCTGGATTTAGCCCTCAGGCCTCAAATTTGACATATGTACATGGGATCAATGACCGATCCCAGCTTATCTCATATTTTTGAAATCTCTCCCCAAATGTGGGTGTGGTTTATAAAACCCATGCCCAAAAGTGGGCATTTAGAGGGTTTTTAGAGGCATTTACAGACAGGTAGTGAGAGTTCTAGGGGTTGAGGTTAAAATCTCCAGGATTGAAATTCCTAAAGGTTGACAAGTATGACTTCACTAGAGCTTGGGGGGGGAATTTGTGCAATGTATTTGTTGACTTTGACTACAAAACTACTTTTCTTTGAAACCCTAATTTGTACAAACTCTATTCTTGGTTGACCGTCTTCTCACAGAAAACTGCTGCAGAGGAAACAAATTCTCATAGAAAACAATGACTGCATCACAATGAATGTAAAGCATGCACATATGTGGGGACCAAACAAGTTATCCTTACCCTTCAACACCTACCCCCTCAACACCTCCCCCTCAACACCTCTCCCTCAACACCTCCCCTTCAACACCTCCCCTTCAACACCTACCTCTCAGCACCTACCCTTCAACACCTCTCCCTCAACACCTCCCCTTCAACACCTCCCCTTCAACACCTCCCCTTCAACACCTCCCCTTCAACACCTCCCCTTCAACACCTCTCCCTCAACACCTCCCCTTCAACACCTCCCCTTCAACACCTCTCCCTCAACACCTCTCCCTCAACACCTCCCCTTCAACACCTCCCCTTCAACACCTCTCCCTCAACACCTCCCCTTCAACACCTCCCCTTCAACACCTCTCCCTCAACACCTCCCCTTCAACACCTCCCCTTCAACACCTCCCCTTCAACACCTCCCCTTCAACACCTCTCCCTCAACACCTCCCCTTCAACACCTCCCCCCCACCACCGACAACTCAACACAAGCTATTTATCATCCCTCAAAGGGCATTCCAAGGCACTATTCAGCAGGCACATATGTACTCTTTAGTTTATTATTATCATTTGATTATATGAATTACCATAGAGGTCACTTACTGTATGCAGGATCCAGTGTGTAGGGTATGTAGACCACACCATTGTCTGCTTTAGGCCATAAACAGTGCCTGGTGGTGCAAGTAATGGCACTGCGCCCCTCCTTCACCGCAATGTCACCGTGGTGCAGGGGCTTTGTACTCGCTTGATAGAGGAGAGAAAATATCAACTTGGTTAGTTATCATTCCCATTAGTAGCCTAGGTTCCTGCTATGGGAACAGCAGAAAGGATTACTTGCTCAGGTTGACCCATTTTCTCCTCCAACAAGGACCGGGGTTCCCTCTCTTCAGGCACATTAACATTAATGGCCACATGTATGAACTTTTTTAGGTCTAAAACTCACTTTTTTGCCCATAGGTTACTATGGGCAAAAGAGTGAGTTTTAGACCTAAACAGTTTTCATACATGTGGCCCTAAATATCACGTGACCCACACCCATCTCTATAGTTTCGAAGGAATGAGAAAAGGAGAACTTGAGAAAACTCCAAGCCTTCCTGTTCTTGGTTGTAGGATTGGGAGGAACCCAGTTTTCATTCTTGCTATGGATATCACTGTGGCCGGCCGTAGTTATGTGTGACCCATGTAGTCGCACAGGGTGTTGGCGGCCATACTACAAGGGAGGAGGCCACATTTGGCCAGTGCATCTTCCTATGTACACCACCTGCTTCCCGGCTCTATGCATTCAATCAGAAGTCCTTTGCCCTTTTCTTCAAGCATATATGTGTCCTCAGGACGTGCATACAGTTAAAAACCATGGTGGAGCAGAGAGCCATTGGCTTCCTGCCCAGGCAATATCTCTTGTAGAATACACAGGAGTGGATTAGCCCCAATGAAAAAAAAAACTGCCTTGTCCAAAACTTTGGCAAAATCTACTCTGATGAGTTAAAATTCCACAACCTTGAGTGAACAAACCCCAACTGCCCACAGGCCATGTATTGACCCTTTAGTGCCCCCCGGTTCAGAGCCACTTTTTTGGCCAGATGCTAATTTTTGCCTCTTTGGGGGTCTTCTGGGTGTTGAAGATGCAATAAATGGCACCAAAAGGGCACTGAACAGAAGGGCAGTAAAGAGACAGGAGTGGCCATTGGGCAGAAAAGGGGCAACTGATCACAATGACACTACAGGAGCCATACATGGCAGATAGGCTCACAATTCAGCGGCTTTTTAGGGCCCATTTGGTACTTACTGCCCCTTTACCTTCTTTCTTATCCATGACTTTTTTCACCCATTTGTCAGTCACTTCTTCTTTATTACCCTTCTGGAACAAGAGGTACTAAAGGGGCAATAAAAGGCACCAGCAGGGCAGTAAGCAAAAGTGCACTATAGGGGGCAATAAGTGACAATTCGGCACAATTCACTGCCTCCTTAGTGCACATTCGCCTTTTTAGGTCTCATTCATATGACATTATTGTCATCCCTGCGGTTGGAGTGGGAGCACCAAAGGACAGTTTTGCATAGGGAAACATGTAGCTCACGACAATGATTAACTTTTAACATATCACAAGGCATTATGGGAAAGGAGCTTTCCCATAATGCCTTGTGATATGCAGATGCTTCGTAGGCCATTTCAAGTCTCCATACACCTATATGGTGCTCTCTCCAAGGAGAGATATTCCCCTTTCTAACTTTGAACATATAAGGAAAGGTAAATGAAAAATATTACCAAATACAATGCTGTTTTGATTTTGCTTTGGTCAGGAGATAAAGATTTTATCTCCTTTTAGAGTACACAAGTTTCTCTGGTTACTGACTACCACCCCCTACCTCTCTCCTCTGTCTCTTATCTGATTGATCCAAGCTGCCCTTAGTTAGTCAGTTCGACCATGGTGAGTGACTTCCTTAGCTCTAGCATTGGAGTTTGTTTACCTAACTAAATGACAAGCTTTCACCCATTAGAGCTCTGTAGCCTTGTGTATTACAGTTTATAAATCTCCTGCAGTCATGTGACTGTAAAAGGACAAGCTAAGAATAGTAGAGCTGATATGTCAATCACTGCTATAGACCTGCCCACAGCCTGACCAGAAAGTGTGAGTCTGACCTGATTTTGGCTCTTTGAAACTGCACGGTGAGAAAACTCCTTTAAAGCTGACCCTTAATGTCACAGTCTCTTTACTCAGTTACGGGAGCTTTCCCATAATGCCTTGTGACATGCAAATGCTTCGTAGGCCATATTAAGTCTCCACACACCTATATGGTGCTCTCCACATGGAGAGATATTCCCCTTTCTAACTTTTAACACGTAAGGAAAGGTAAATGAAAAATATTACCAAATACAATGCTGTTTTGATTTTGCTTTGGGCAGGAGATAAAGAAGATTTTATCTCCTTTTAGAGTACACAAGTTTTTCTGGTTACCGACTACCTCCCCCCACCTCTCTCCTCTGTCTATTATATGATTGTTCCAAGCTGCCCTTAGTCAGTCAGTTCGACCATGGTGAGTGACTTCCTTAGCTCTAGCATTGGAGTTTGTTTACCTAACTAAATGACAAGCTTTCACCCATTAGAGTTCTGTAGCTTTGTGTATTACAGTTTATAAATCTCTGCATCAGTGATGTAAAAGGACAGCTAAATATACATTTATAGTTGACATTG